>JBBPOB010000238.1:0-22069 GCA_038091275.1 Tylopilus subfusipes
GAACGCCTCCACCAACTTCATAAACCCGTCCGCAAACCCAGAGTCGACGACCTCCCTTCCGTTGATTCTCATGACGAGGACTCAGAGTCTTGGGATACCGACATTGAAGATTATGACGTAGAGACACGGTTGCACAACGCCCTTTCCGACCAAGTAGACTCCGAAGAACAACCTCCATCTTCGGCCGAGCTGGACTCTGATGCCGAGATGCCATATGAGCGTGTCCCGCGAATGCACAAAGCACCAGAACCAGAGACACATCGAGACATACCTGGTCTTCCGATCAAGCTTTCTGACGGCCGAATACAAGCTTCAGAAAAGGTGACTGTAGTGCCAGCTCAGAATGATGACGATGAAGATACGGAGGGCTCTCTCCGATCTCAATCGCCGCCAGCAGTGCCTTCGACAGTGGAGGACATAGCGACAGGTGCTCGCTTTGGCCGTCTCGCTGTCGCAGACGTGATTGGGAACAGCTCACGCCAAGCTAGAATCCAGGGCGCAAAAGACCAAATAGCCAGCATTTGTCAGGAAATAATCGCTGATCCCGAAAACAGTGTCCGTTTGCCCTAATCGATGCGTTGCGTTTTTTCGGCTCATTCACCATCTTAGCTAGGCTTACTTCGTCGCTTGCATACCTTCTCCCTCGAGACAATTACAACCCCCTCGCGTTTGGAACCAGTTAAAAATGATGTTGCAATACGCAAGCTGGCCATGCTTTCACAGCTCGCGGTGTTCAAAGACATCATTCCAGGATATCGGGTACGAACTCTGACAGATAAAGAAAAGGCAGAAAAGGTCGGTCAGATGATCGCCCGGACACGTGAATGGGAGCAAGGCCTTGTACTCGTGTATCAATCCTATCTCCGCGCTCTCGAAGCCGAGCTCAAAGGTAGGCCCTACTTTGCGCCACCTCGTGTTCCCGCTTTGAGCATTCACGCAGCCAAGTCTGACTTGGCCGATGTTGCCCTCAAATGCATGTGCACCCTTGCCTCAGATGTCACACATTTCAACTTTCGGGTGAACCTTGTGGCATGCATTGTGGCCCGGCTGAGCAAGAAAACATGGGATGAGGTAAGTTTCTCCTGAACGTGCCATCCGATTGAGAATTCAGATTCACTCGAACGTTAGTCATCTGATCTTTGTCTCAACACGCTGATCAGCATCTTCCGAAACGATCTTACTGGCGTGCCTTCTCTCGAAGCCGTACAGTTGCTGAACCGCATGGTCAAAGAAAGGCATTTCAACGTGCACCCAAAGGTCCTTACGTGTATCTTGCACCTGCGCCTCAGGAGCGAGCTGGGTGTGCGAGCTTCGGATTGTAGGGCCGACAAAGAAGAGAAGACCGATGCTTACCTCAAGGGAAAAACGGCGAATTGCAGAGCCAGAGGTAAATCGACAGACAAACCCTACTTGAGCAAGAAGACAAAGAAAGCTCGCAAAGAAAAGAAGACAATTGAACGCGAGGTACGCGAGGCAGAAGCGGAAGTGGACAAAGAAGAGCGGGCCAGGATGGTAAGTGATGGAATAGACGTTCTTCTTTGATGACCTGACGAGTGTGGTAAAAGCATACGGAAACCCTGAAGCTTCTTTTTGTGTTGTACTTCCGAATACTGAAGAGCCCGCCTCCGACACCTCTTTTGCCGGCAGCCCTAAGGGGTATATCCAAATATGCGCATCTTGTCAACGTCGACTTCTTCAGGGACCTTATGCAGGTTCTCAAGAACCTCGTTATGCGAGAGTCTGTTGAGCTAGACTCGGGATCACATAGTTTGGACCAGAAGACAGATGTACAACATCGCTTGCTGTGTATCGTGACAGCATTCGAACTGTTGTCTGGACAAGGTCTGTCTCACTTTGCAATTTGCTGTGAACTCGCATTGACATGTCTCCACCGAGCAGGCGAAGCCCTGAATATCGACCTCGGTGACTTTATCGATCAACTGTACTCCATCATACTCCCGATCAGTGACCTACTACAAATGGACGAGTCGTCGTCGTCGAGTGCCTCGGGGTCTTCAACGAACCAGGAGCCGAGTATCGCGGACATGTTGTTTCGGGCGCTGACGATTGTGTTCTCTCCGCGTACTGCGGGCAGAACTTCGCCCTGGCGGTCGGCGGCATTTGCCAAGCGCCTCCTGATCGCTTCGTTGAATTGGCCATCTGCTGTGGCGCTCCGCGCCCTGGATTTCGTAGAAGGTTTGGTGACGAAGGAGCCCAAACTCGAAGCGTTACTCTCTACCGACGATCGTCATGTGGACGGCATGTATATGCCGGAAGTAGACGATCCCCAACTTAGCCGTCCGTTCGGAACATCGTTCTTCGAATTGTTGCAATTACAACAACGCCACTACGATTCTCGGATACGAGAATCGGCCCGTAGGCTCTCTAGTTATACCAGGACGTAACGATGATTAGGCGTACTATGGGTCCACAGTGACGTTACAAAAAATATGTACATTATTTCATGTTGAGCGGAGGATGCAACGAAACCAAGGGGGGATTGACGAAGACGAAGGTTAATTCGTGTACCAAAGGGACCCAAGCGTGGGGAAACAACAGTTCGGGGAAGACAGTATCCAGAGTAGAAAGAAAAATGATGCAAGTGTTCCATGGCGATGAATGTCCGGGTAGTGAGGACGGTTATGAGTGTCATGAAAGCAAAGAAGGCATCATGAACGCCGCAGAGTAAGGCGGCGTGCCTGACAAGGAGGTATCCGCGTTGATAGCTGACAAAGCATAGGATAGAGACGTGTGAGTAGGGAGGCTGGAGCGGGGTATGCATTGCCCGGACATATGGGTATATGTGGGCAAAAGGGAGTCGGTGTGATAAGTGGACTGTGGACTTGGCGTCCTTTCCGGGCGACCGTGGTATTTTTGGATTCCGACAAGTTTCGCGGTAGGCGTGGTTTCACACTGCCCTCTATCCAGATCGTAGAAGATGACTGCAAGGACTTGATCGTTTGCGATAATTTTTTGGACGATACAAGTCGGTGAGGCTATAACGGACACGTGGTGAACATGAGGAGGGTGTGCAGAAGTATACGCGGAGAAATACTGACTCGAGTCAAGCCACCGACTGCGACTCAACGGTGAGTCAGGCAGAAGCAGTGTGACGCTTTCCACTGGCAACTGATCGTTTTCGGATGGTTCCGCGGTCATCAGGGTGCAAAGGTTGCTCTCTCTCGAGGTGCACTGGCCGCGTACGAAAATGGCAGTGGAACACCTCACGGTGGCACAAGGGCGCAAGGTGCATGTGACGGACCCTTGGAATCCATGTAGCGCTGAAAAGGATGGTACGTCAATCGGGGGAAGTTGTAGGCGGATTCTCAGTACTGCCTGTGACGGCTGTGCAGAGGATATGAGGGCGTCCACAGGAAGCGATAAGGTGGGCATGCCCTCTGCCCATAGGGAAAGCCTTGTCAGTCCGATGGGACAGGGGGATGGGTCAGCGGCGAACAAGGAAGAGTCGGTGAATAAGAGTGGAGAATCGGATATACTGGGCTGGTGAGAGGGCTCGGGAGAATAGTGTGACGAGAAGCCGAAATGTTGATCGATGGCTATGTGTGGACCATTCGGGATGGGATGAGTTGCCGGAGGCCGAGAGAGGTCGCAGGACCAAGAGGATGACAGGGGCGAGAGTCGGCGAGAATCGGTACGATGAGCGTCGGAGGCAGAGAGGGACCGGATGCGACGACCATCATCGTCGGCTCTGGGTGGACGGATGGCGTGTAGAAGTGGCAGTGCGAGTTCCGGTGTTGACGCCAGTGTGGGGCTGGAACCGGAACACAGGGACCGGGGCGGGCAAGAGGAGGTAGCCGAGCCAGCAGAGCGATCGGATGCTGGGGAGTGGTCGTCGAAGAGGCTGGCTGGGTTGAGCAGATGGGCGTCTGGGGAGTCCTCTGCCTTTACGGTGGGGAGGAGGGCGGTTTCGAGGAAGAGCTCCTCGCCACCCGCGACGAGGTGGTATTCTGGGACGAATGGATGAGCGGGGAGGGGCCAAGGGTGAAGTTGATGTACCTGGTTCTCCCTTCCACATGTTTCGCAAGACCTGGATGTGGCTTGCGACCTGTTTCTTTGAACGCTCGACGCCGTTCCTCTGGAGATGTTCGACGAGGAACTGGTTCCTCCAGCGGCTGCGACCGCGGGAGTAGGTCGCCCAAGGGGATTCCCAGTACTCGCGGAGGCCTAGAGAAGGGAGTGAGGTGAGGAACGGGGGGTGGTGGCGGGGAGATGTAGCACGGGCCTTGTACGAATATGCGCTCGATGTCCTCTGGCCAGACTTCGCTGGAGCCGTCTTTGAGGAGTTTTCTGTGTTTGCGCTGAGGGGTGAGGGACTTTGCTGGCTGTTCGGAGTCGTGCAGTCTGGAGGGACGCATGGTGAGGGAGGGGACGAGGAATGGAGGGTGCAGAGGCTGGGAGGGTTAAATAGGAGAGGGGCGATCGAAGACTAAAGATCCGGAACGGGCAGGGAGGGTCCACTGATTTGGACAAGCCTAATTGAAAATGCCCTGGCCAAGTTGGCGAGATCGGATCGGGTCGGCGTGGGAACGTCGTACCTCACGTCACACATAGAGTTCAGGCCACGCGGAAATGGAAAGTGCACGCCACACAATCGGAGTGGGAGGGTGGGACACACATCGGGCGATCTAAGCGCCGGGGGTGCCGACGGTGCGCACGGCCCAGACCGGCTACCCGTGCGGAGTGCGAACACGAGTGTCGGCGACTCAATGTCCGGCGGGGAGGAGGAGGGGGTGGTGGTGCCCTCTGCAATGGATCGCTGGCTGCGCGGACAGGCGGCGTCGTACTCGCACCCGGATCGGGTCTCGCTCGACGTCGAGGCGGCTCTCGCCCGCTTCCCTGCACTCCGTCCGAAATCAGACGTGTACAGTAAGCATATCCCTTTCTCAGTTCCCATCATCGCTGATCGCCACCGCAGCCTACGACGATGGCCGCGCCCAGCTCCTCCTCTGTCTCCACGGCCTCCTCCAAATCTCCTTCAGGGGCTCCCACTACAACATCCCCGTCGCGCTCTGGCTCCAGAGAGACTACCCCCGCAGCCCTCCCATCGTCTACGTCGTCCCCACGTCCGTCCTCCTCATCCGCCCAAGCAAGCACGTCGATCTCAGCGGCAGATGCACGCTCGATTACATCCACGACTGGATCAGAAAGCCCGAGGTCCGTCCTCTCCCCTACAACCACCCACACCTAATCTGACAGTCCAAGCCCTGCAATCTCGCCGCCCTCCTCCAAGCCATGCAAGATCTCTTTTCCCGTGCTCCCCCTCTTTACGCCAAACCAAAGTCTGACGGTCCACATCCAGCCCCGCAGCCACTCCCCTCCGACGCTTCCTCCCTCTCACACCCTCACTCCCCACCCTTGTCCCGCCCACAATCTCGCCACGACGATCACCCTGCATTGCCACCGAAACCCATCTCATCTCACATGCCCATCGTGCCCCCGCGCCCTATCGCGACATCACCCACCCTTGCTTATCCACAAGTATGCCCATCTCTCTCCTCCTCACCTGCCCTCATCCATCTGCCTCTGTCTAGACCGACTTGTACAATCGGCCCCCGCCACCCCTGCCCCAGCAGCCACGTGCAGATGTCAGACCGCCCCAACATCATCAATCATCGCTTCCTCCTCAGGGCTTGCACGGAAATGCCTTGCGATCATCTATCGAACAGTCCAGAGACTCATCCTCTCCCACAACTACTAATTACCGCGTGTCAATGCCCCCGGACGCCCTGCCAACCGTGCCCTTGCCAAGTATACAATCTCCGCACACCCAAGTTCGACCCCCGGCTCCTCCCTCGGCCTTGACCCAGCCCACCCTCCATCCACCTCAGCCGCCACTCCAAGCCCCCCCTCCACCGGTTATACAGAACAGCCCACCTCCCAACTTGCTCGACGATGAGTCCTCTGCACCACAGCCTCCTCCAGCTCCTGCACCGCCACGCCCCCCAAATCCAGAACTGCTTCAGTTGCATGCCCAGGTTCATGACAAGATACGATCAGAGTTCTCTTCCTTGTCCCATCTCATTCTTTTGGAAAACGATCGGCTGCGTGCCCAGCAGACAGATCTTCTTGCCGGAGAACCCGCCATCCGTGATGAGATGGCGCGACTCCAGGCCGTAAAAGACGTTTGCCGTACCGTCGCAGCAAGGCTGCGGACCACCATCGAACAAGCCGATAGGAACCTTGCCGAGTTGCGCCGCAAGGGCGACCCCGAAGTAGATGAACTAGTCTGTTCCACGAGCATCGTCCACAACCAGCAAGTATTGTTCTCGCAACGCGTGCTTGCCCGGTCGCCACTGACGAACGTGGATCCCCTTCAGGTTGATCAATCTGGTCGCAGAAGACAATGCGATCGAAGATACTATATACCATTTGCACAGGGCCTTGAATGCTGGCCGCATCGATCTAGAGCGTTTTTTGAGGGTGAGGGCTATTGTTTTTCATGCTTCTCATGTCTCATTCCGTCGCTCAGGCGACGCGCGTGCTCGCAGAAGAGCAATTCATGAAAAGGGCGCTCATCGAGAAGATCCAGGCGGGGCTGCCGATGGGAATGAGCTTGCCCTATTCCTAGTTCACATATTCGGGGTAGCAACCAGACGTGACCAGATCCAGATAGTCTAGACTGGATCTAATGGGGTGCTCGGCGACGTAGTTGCCAAATGTGCCATGTTCTGGACCACGCCGATTGAACGTCGAGCTCTAACTGGGGTGGCCCTCGCAGGCTGTAGTAGCGCGGCGCAGTGCTGCGGTTTGAAAACGCATGTGCTTGTGATTGATTGGTGGCTGCAATTTGTTCCTGAGGATGGGCGCGCCATCCCATTGGCGGAGACAGGCAGCGCCTTGGGCAATTGTTCCAAGCCCGGATCCGGATCCGGATCTTCCAACAAGGTTCCGAAGTGGGAAACGACCTTACGCACTCTCGGTTCATCGAACCACTTTACACGACCGGCAGAAGTTCACTATACACGAATATTTCCAAGCACAACAGAAATGTCAATCTGGGCTAAAACAACTAGATTGGGTCAAAGGGTTTTTTGTTCGCCTGCGAATGGACGTTCCTCCAGGAAAAAGAGATCAGGCCGCTTGACCTTGACCCTTTTCCGTCTCACTTTGAACCCTCTTCCGATACTCTGGTCCCCGGCCCGCCGTACCTACCCATCTCCACACGCGGTGTTCATCACCACCTTGTACCTCTTCCAGGTTGACCCTGACGTTCGCGTTACCCTCGACAACCCGTTCCACCTGGTCCCACAGCCTTTTTCTGGCGGAAATTGAATGCTGCTCTTGCAAAATGAGATCCCGAAGCTGAAGAGACGACAGATACGGATGAGGTGCTGTCACCGGATCCGTATGGTGCGCAAGCTCTTGATTACGCAACGTATCAAGCGCAATTTGCACAAGTTCCGCGACACGCTTGTTCTCTTTTTGGCGTTGGGCGCGGCTCCGTCTGAGGGCATACAATGTCCATGCACTAACAAATAACACTGAGTGGCTGCCGTCAGCGCTGAGCAACGAGCATATGGCATATGGCATGATTACCGAAAACGGTCACTCGCCATCGTAACCACACCTCTCGGAATTTCACGGTGAGCTTGCAATTCAGGGTTAAATTGGCAGTCTTGTGGGCCAGATGGCGATGTCCTCTGAAGCATATTTGGCGATGTGACAATCGGGATCAGACAATTTGCGATCGCAGACTCACGACATGTCCTCCCCAAATACGACGCTACCCCACTCGACTAGTTGTTGTATAGCTTCGTTAAAGGTATCATCAAAAGTCGCCAGAAGGTGTGGCTGCCGAACCAAAAAATCATTTACCGCATATCGGAGAACGGCTTCTCGACATACCGCTGTTTTCTTCTTCATTGTCTCTCGCAAGACTTCCACTTCCAAACCCCATTTTCTAGCTTCACCTCCTTCACTATCGGGTACCGTCACCTGAGCTTCTTCAGCGCCGGCACAAACTCTTCTCCCACGTTCCTGGCCGAGAAGGGCTTCGATCGCCTTCCCCAACGCGCCAATATTCCTCTTTCGTCTCGGATCTTCAATACAATGAGGTGGGAATACAACAGGGCCCAATCCGGGTAACCCATCGGCCATCTCAGAAATGAAGTTCCAGACTAGTTCGACAGGAGCTGACGGAGCGGTTCCGAAAGGTGACAACAACGCGAGAATAGGGTGCGGACGCAGTAGATACCCGCTATTGCACGTCACCGTGTGCTGACTACACGATGCATATTCTGGACAAGGCGTGCATGTGGACGGGTGTGGTAAGGGGATCAACGAAAGTGGCGGGCATGATATTCCATCTTTGGCAGTGATGGCATCAAGGAGTTCCGATGGTATGTCGAGAAGGGTCCGATTCGCTGGAATACATGGCTCCATTGCAGAAATATGAGCTTGAAATTCCTGCAAAGCTCGACTGCTATTCGATCCCGCGTCGCAAAACCCAATGGACGCAGATTCTCTCTTGTAATTGATGGCAATGCTTGAAAAAACAAGGAAGCATGTCGCATACAGGAATGTCAGTAGATAAGGCCTCGATTTTACGCGAGGCTCAGTGGCACTAGGGACGTGCTGAGAGGCTATCGCCGCCTGTTCGTTAAGTTCTGATTCTGCAGTCCCGCCCTCCGCGACCTTCGCCGGCGGTGCTGCAGAGTCGAAATTGCGATTTGCGACTTCCGAATCCACGTCTGGAATGCGAGATTCTGGCAATTGTTCCGATCTCGGGGACGGGCTAGAGGGATGACTCAAGGGGACAAACGTCGTTGTCTTCCCGGGAGGCGACCATGCGGGTGGCTGGCGTGGGATGTCTGATGGGAGTTGTGGCTCGAATTTGAACTGAGGTGGTGAGCGTTGAGAT
Organism: Tylopilus subfusipes; assembly: GCA_038091275.1. Classification (NCBI taxonomy): domain Eukaryota; kingdom Fungi; phylum Basidiomycota; class Agaricomycetes; order Boletales; family Boletaceae; genus Tylopilus; species Tylopilus subfusipes. The sequence goes on from JBBPOB010000238.1 coordinate 8,882, forward strand.
GACGGGGGGGGAAACGGTGCTTTAGTTGGAGATGATGGGGGCGAGAGTTGCGGGGGCGCCGACATAGAGTGGCGAGACTTCTTGTGAGCAGCACTTTTGCGATTTGTCCTACGAACGGGAGATGGTCGGGCGGGCGACGAAGATTCGGCACCAGACTGGAAAATGTTGTTGTCTTCCCATCCACTATCTTCTGCCAACTGCGAAGACAAGGTGACTCCATAAGTTAAACTAGTAAAGCCATAGAACGTACTGAGATACGGCGTGTTTGAGGATGGTCCTAACTTATGCGTCAGTTTCATTTAATGGGAACAAGACAGAGCATTATTTACCTCTTTCTTTCTCGTGGTTTTCCGAGATGGGATTTCTTCCTCTGGTTCGCTTTCTTCCACAAGAGGAAGTACATTAGCACGAACTTTCGTGCTTGGGATCCTACCCCCCAAGTCTGGTTGAGCAGATGAGCGACGGCGCTTTGGCTAACCACGAGCGTCAGCATAGAAATGGGGCTAGAGATCTCCATTGAGCTTACAGGTTCTGGTCTTTGCGAGAGTTCGTCGTCCTCTGGAGCACGCGAGAGTCGTCGCGAGGACCGCCTAGTTACCTGAAGCATGTTGAGCCAAAACCATCAGGGGCAGAAATTAACCACCTTCGTGTCTGTATTGAGTGGTCGACCGGTCAGGCCGTCTGTAATGCCATCGTCACTGGCAAGACTATTCTCCCTTTTCAACCTCTCTTTCCGAAAATTTGCGACCCTTGGTTTGATTTCGTCGAGGAACGACTGCACGAGTTTGGCTTTGGTGTACGGGGTGGGATAACGGATCTGGTGGTGGGTGAGTACCCCTAATAGCTGCGAAACGGTGAGAGTATTCGGATCAAAGTCATTGTCAAGATAGTCTCCTTGGTTGATGATTTGCGTTGCGGTCAGTGCCCTCGACATCGTGGCCAACGTCGAGGAGGAGGCGAAGGGCGGTCACGTTGATTGTCACACGCCATGATCACGTGCCCACCAATGCATTACGTAATATACTGCCTCCACACATCGGTGCGCAAGTCCGGTCAGCACTACCATAGACACTTAAGCGACACACTGCATAAACAACAAACGTTCTGAACGTTAGTGCCAAGTACGCACATCGGACCGGGATTCGTCATTGTGTCTCGCGCTAAAAGAGGACTGATCTCAGCCGCATCTCTTGCTGTTCCGCCCGAGACATCCTGCTGAGGTCATGCTGTGTGGCAGTCGTTCGGAGGACGATAAATGTGTGCATTTGTGGGGATACATTGACCATTATATACACAGTTCGAGCCTGGAGCCATAATCCTGGAAAGGTCACTCACGCTGCAAACTTTGGTCGGAATGGTCCCGACGGTCCGAACCACTTGCCACCGATCTGATGCATTGAATGTATTAGAGCCGAATCTGCAAAGAAAATCGCGAGAGTTACCATTAAATTCCAGTACGCCCACGGAAACAGGTCCTGGAGAATGCGTGAGCAATGTAGTTGTACTATCTCAGTAGATATCAACTATACGCACCTTCTTCAAATGGTAGAAGAGTCTAGATACCCGGTAATTAACACTACACCGAGACGAACCAAACGTAAAAGGCTGACCTTCGTGGTTGTTTCTGGTCACCGAGTAAATCGGAAAACGTCTCTTTCGGCTCTAATCCATACTTGAACTCAGCCAGCATCAGTTCGCCATATCCCGTAAGGAGCTGTAGCGGGGATCAGAACAACGACACAACCTAGTCAAATAGTGCGGACCGGGCAACTCGTATAGCCGTCGTATCTCGCATTGCCCACCCTCCCACTGTCCATTACAGAAAACAGATTTTCTGTGAGGACAGGGACCTGCGACGTAATAGCCGCAGCTGTCTTGCTAGTCGGTAAGGAAGAACAGTCCCCTAGAGCAAAGACGTTGCTAAACTCTGGCTTTACATGCTGAAGCGTCGCAGGATCGACTTCTACCCATCCTGCGGCATCAGCTACCGGTGAATTTTTTATGACATCCAAGGGTCCCATAGGCGGCGTCACGTGTAGCAACGAGTATTCACGATCAGCGGTGGTGCCATCGGCCTTCTTGAAGGTTACCTTGCGGTTTGACACATCAATGGCAACGAGATTGTGCCCGAATTCGCTGCCAACTCCCCTCTGAACTCGTAGAGCATCCAACGCGTCCGAATACTTCTTCACGCTGAACATTGATGGCATCCCCGTCATAAACGTGACGTTGATGTCATTGCCCCTGCCAGATTTTCTGTACCGATCCCAAGCCATCCACATTATCTTTTGAGGAGCTGAGGGTTACTTCAGTAACAGACCCATCGTTCTTCGGAAATCCCCTCACCTCCAGCACATTTGATAACACCTGCTGGTTGCGTGAATAGTGCGTTTCCATATCGCAAAGAATCTATGTTTTCCCAAGTTTTGTCACATGTATCAAACGAGTAAATAGATGATACGCCAGAGGCAGGGTCGATTAGTGCCTGAGGCAAGCCTGCGACGGCATTCCAGTTGATCTTCAAACCGGCAGCAATGACCAGCGCTTCATATGTAATCGCGCGACCTGCTGAAGTTGTCACAGACGACATCGCGGGAGAGAACGTGGCCACGTTTTCTTTGATATGTGCGATATGAAGTGGGAACAGTGAAGTAAGGGGGCGTCTGAACTCATGTTTTGAGCGGAGTCCTGCACCCACGAGGGTCCTTGAAACGATTAGAGATGGTCTGCTGTACGCAAGGGAATAAACTTACCAACCCGGCTAAGCGGAAAGAGAAGGAGTGAGCTTAGACGACGAAAGCAGTCTCACGCGTCTTACTTGATAATAATGGTACTCGGCTTCATCGAGAACCACGATATCACCGTGGTTCAAAGGTTTGCCTGCTGTCCGAAAACGGTCGTAGATTTGATTTGCTACAGTTAGACCTCCAGAGCCTGGATGCCTCGAATTATACGTGCCGCGAATAGATTATCTGAAAGAATCCTACCTCCACCGATGACGACGACCTTGAACTTGTCCTTGGTAGCGGAACCCGCGAATCGGACATTTCGAGCTGCCTGCCGCGAGAGGCGAGCAGATGCGTGTGCGGTGGACATCTATGATTGTGAAGGCAGAAGAAACAAAGGAAAGATAACCCTCGACCACCATTCTTTTTGATCAGACACGTGGTAATCGTAATCGTAAGAATGGCGAAATCGGTGGGCCGGCCGTGGGACATGCCGTCAGACTCGAGTCGCTTGGGAACTTAGCACAGCACGTATTTCGCCATCGTGATTGGTTGCCCAGTCCTTCATAGTCCGCTGCGGAGACCGGGCTGATTTCAGTGACGAACCTGTCCGAGCGAGGGCTGGCGGAAAGATAGGTGGAAATCAGGTGTCGTCCCCGGCAGTGACGGTCATTTTGTGTGAATGGTCGGGCGGAGTGTCACTTTGTGTTACGCATCTACATCCGGATGCGGCTAAGAGTTGAGTACTGAGTAAGCGACTAACTCTGACTTCACGCTGCCTGTGGACATTCCAAAGCAGCTACTTCAAGTTACTAATCGTCCCGCTACACCGTGCAATACGCTCATCCGTCTAATCCTCACGCCTTAACGAACTGTCTGTCCGGACGAGAATGGCCAATCAAGCAGGGCAAGATGCCAAGTTCTTCCAACGCGGAAAGATCGAGGTACATCAGGTTTATTGGGGTGTCATGATCACCATAGAACTACTATTGCCCAGGAATTCCGCGCCGAGCTTCAGGCTGCAGAAGCAAAGGACAAGAAATTCCAGAAACGAAGGACGGTTCTCAAGAAGATCGTTGCAAACATAACCATGGGCAACGACAGTACGTGAATCACTGAATGCACGCCTGTCGTCTTCATATGCATCCATTTATCAGTGTCGTCGCTCTTTCATGACGTTGTCCAATGTATCGGGACCCCTCTTCTTGAGATCAAAAAGAGTAAGCCTAACCATCCCCAGCGTCCGGTTCTGCCGAGAAATCGACCATATTGCAGTGGTTTACCTGTACCTGGTCAGCTACGGTCGATCCAAGCCAGAACAAATTCAAATTGTCATTCCGAGCTTTCTACAGGTACAGCTATCTGTGTGGTTTTGTTAAAGCCCGGGCCCACATTTCGCTTCCAGGACTGTAACGACCGCAATCCCCTCATTCGAGCACTCGCTATACGGACAATGGCGTACATACCCATCCCCGTAGTAACGGAAGCGCTTGGTGAACAATTGCGACATTGCATCAAGGATCGCGATCCTTATGTACGCAAGACGGCTGCAATCTGCGTCGCAAAACTTTACAATGCCGATCCCAGGAAAGCAGAACGAGCAGGGTTCGTTGAAATGCTCAGAGACATGATGCTGGATGCCAATGCAACAGTTGTCGCAAACGCCGTAGCAGCACTCTCGGAGATTGGAGATCGTCAGGATGGTGTCATTTTCCGCCTGAACTTGCCCATAGCGAACAAATTAATTGCCGCGTTGGGTGAGAGTTCAGAGTAAGTCTGTTCATACTGCACTCATGGTTTCGCTAATTTGAGATCAAGATGGGGGCAGATATACATATTGGATTCTCTGCTACGCTACGTTCCGGAGCAGCACGCCGACGCAGAAATGATGGCAGAAAGGGTGATTGTACAACTACAACACGCGAACTCGGCTGTGGTTTTGACTACCATCAAAGTTCTTCTATATCTTATGAATTACATGGAGAATCGAAGACTCATCGACCACATCTGCAAGAAGATGGGTCCACCATTGGGTAATACGGTGGCTCTTTTGAGGGTTATCGGGACTGACTGCTATTCTATAGTCACCCTACTCTCTTCCGGTCCAGAAGTTCAATACGTCGCACTTCGCAACATCTTGCTTATCATCCAACGGAGGCCTACCGTCTTGAAGAATGACGTTAAAGTTTTCTTTTGCAAGTATAACGATCCGATATATGTGAAATTGGCGAAGCTGGAGATTATGTATCGACTCGCACGTGAAGAGAATACGAGGGAGGTATTAGCGGAGCTTGAAGAGTAGGTGTGCCATCTAATCCCAGGGGTAAAATATCTAATTGTAAACTATAGGTATGCGTCAGAGGTAGACGTCGACTTCGTCCGCAAGGCTGTTCGGTCGATAGGTCGGTTGGCCATCAAGGTCGACGCAGCAGCGGACATGTGTATCCAATCTCTTCTTACTCTGATCGAGACTAAAGTCACGTATGTCGTGCAAGAGGCCGTTATTGTGACCAAAGATATTTTCAGGCGTTACCCCGGCAGATATGAGGGCATCATCCCGACGCTATGCGAGAACCTCGATGCCCTGGAGGAGCCTGAGGCAAAAGCAGCTATGGTGTGGATACTGGGTCAATTTTCAGACCGGGTAGATAACGCCGATGAACTTCTGGATGACCTAGTGTACAAATTCCTGGACGAGACCGTCGAAGTACGTGGTTAATCTCAAACACGCCATATATCAGTACTGTTTAATGGTTTTAGGTTCAGCTTGCACTTCTCACTGCCGTAGTCAAGCTCTTCATTTACAAATCCTCTTCGGAAACTGCAAAGGCGTTGGTTCACAAGGTTTTGAAGTGGGCCACCGAGGAAATAGATAATCCCGACCTTCGGGATCGGGGGTTTATGTATTGGAGAATGCTTGCAATGAACTCGACAATAGCTGGCGAAATCGTCCTTTCGGAGAAACCTCCTATTACAACTGATTCAGACCGAATGGACCGCGGTGCGCTCGATCAATTACTGCTGCACACCGGTACACTTTGTAGTATCTATCACAAGAACCCAGAGGTTAGCGCGCGTGCGTCGGCCGTTATTGGTGTCTAACATATGATGCAGACCTTTATCCGAAATGCAGCCGGAAGAGCATTGGTGGACAGTCCTGCACTTAATGCCACATCCAGAGCAGTTCTGGTCCCCCTCGTACGCCCCCAACTTCCGACCCCTGCGGTCGTTGTCGCTGGTCCTGGTCCTATCGAACCACGCGCCCGTGACCAGCTCACTGACGAGTCTACCGATGGGCCGAAATTAGAATCCAGTGTGCGATCACAGAGTATTGACCTCCTGGGAGATGACAACTCTGCGGCGGACGGCCGTAACACTGCACATGATGGACTTAGGGGCGAAGATGCAGAAGCTGGTGTCGATGAGGACGGTGACGATGATGATATTGGTACCAATCCGGCCGCAGATCCCTACGCAAATCTGGATGGGGCATTTGGGGGGTACTTGGCGGACCAGCCTCAACCCATGGTCGGACGTCAGAGGGGTAACAATGACTTGGTGACCTTTTGATTCAATCAACTCTGCTGGACAGGGAGCGCCAGTAATACATCCTATTTCATTGCACTTGTATGCTAGTCTGCTCTAAACAATGGCTTTGAGGCTTGTTTGTGTGGTATGTAGGACACAGGGAGTGTTGGGATAAAAAAGCGTGTAAAGGCTGAACCAAGTCGGGTCATTGGTAGTCATAGCTAGGCATCGTGAGTACCACTTCCTTTGTCGGCCAAACAGGTTCGAGGCTCTGCTCAATAATTCTGACTGGCAGGTAGCTCGGGGTCAGCTGAGCATTAGGTATATTTTGTCTGCGACAGCTGCGAGGGGGTTCTTGGGTCGTAGGGAATTGTAGTGCTAGAGCTATAGGTTAGACCAGGAGCGCAGAATGTTTCGTGCCACCTACCTCTCCTAGACCATACATCCGCCGATGGAAGCTGATGCGAACAATCTTCACATCCCGTGCAAGGTTCTCGCGCGAATTACCGTCGGGGGTATGGGTCACCACAGACGGTTGACCTGCCTGTATAACCTGGATTGGTACATTGTACGCCCGACTGAGTGCCAGGATCTCCGGCTCTCCACCCCATGCGGCAGTATCCCTGATAGCCAAACAATATTGTTCAAATTGCCGTGCATCCATGAGTCCGCTATTCTCGGTTGCTCCGGCACCGTCTTCACCGGATATCGACGGTAGGAAAGGAAGGAAGTCATCCGGATGTTGGGAGATATAACTCGAGGCTGCGGCACGGAGTGTTGCATAACTTGCTTCGTTCGCTGGCAGGATATTAAGGAGGGCGAGCTGGTCAGCGATCGCGGAGAAGAGACAGTGCCCGTCTGGATTTATCTGTAACGTGCAGATCTTTGCATTCTGATCGGAGCGAAAAAAATTACTAGCACAAGGTACGAACCTCGTGGATGTGTACGGCGAGCTCATCGCACGTCCGTTTTATCGACGTGGCTTCCAATTTTATCTCGCGATCAACTTGTGCATCCGCGCCAGGATTCGAAGGTGCCAAGTTCTGAGTTAACGCAGCCGCCTTTCGTGCCTACACAAGTCCGAGCCTTGAAGTGAATTCAGTCTTGCATAGCTTTGTACGCCCACTCACCTGCCTCGCAAGATGTCGCACCTTTGAGTTGTGCTTCCTGGAGCCAGACTCGACCCTTTCCTCAGTCTTGTTTACAGGCCCCGCACCCCGTGGTTCCGTAACTGGTTCTTGTGGAGATTGTTTGTCCCTCGAGTCGAGCTCGGCAAATAGATCATTCATCAAATCGTCGTCGATGACGGGTGGAGGCAAGGAGTCTGTTGGCGCGGCTGACGCAGATTTCTTTGACTTGTTCCGTTTTGAACTTGGCATTTTTCCGGGGAAGAGCGTGCAAGTGTAGTAGGGACAGGAAAGTCGAGGAGTCTTGTGGCTATGCACCGAGCAAGCACGTGAAAATCCATGCAGGATGGAACCTGGGCGCCGGGCATCAGTTGGTCCATGGGTGCCAAAAGATAGTCCCTTGGGTCCTGGGCAACAGGCTGATTTGACTACAACACGGGCGCGCGCCAGAAATTCACTAGCTTTGAGACTCGTAACGTCGTGCAGCGGTTGCCATAAGCTCAAAGCAACGCCCACCACTCGACTCGTGTTTTACGCGAGCCTGGAGAACGTCCCTGTTTCCTTTCACCGCTAGCACTCATCCATCGACCGAGAGTGCAGTCGGACTCGCAAACATCTCTTCGATACATGGACGCCGTGCCGATAGCCCTGACTTGCACAGAGAGTGCATCCAAATTGAGCTCACTTTTGATCGAGCTCTCATCTCAATCTCACCCCAGGGAGGAACTGTGGCTCAACGTCGAGCTCGTTTGTAGACATCTCGCAAATCTGCTACGCGTCAGGAATGGCCCAGGTCAGTAGCACATCTCGCCATGTTGAATTGATGATATCGACGCCATCACAACAGAGGATAACCACACTACTCTCGGAGCAAGTACCTTGCCACAGGATCTCGCCTCTCTTCTGTCCAAAGCGCTCGATGGATCACCCATTTCAAATGATGCCCGTGCCACCACTGTCCTTGAAATTCTTCGTGTCAGCGCCAACCTATGTGTTGAACATGGTGCGCACAACTGATTCCCCGAATACACTTGCGTCATACTCAGCTTATTTCACTCAGACCAAAATAGAGGTCACTTGCTGGAGGCTGGTTTCCCGCAAGCAACCGTGTCTCTACTCGAGGGCTATGCAGAGCATCTACCCTCTCAACCACAAGTCAACCCCCTCCCGCTATCCATCTCGCACCTACAGGTCATCAAGACCGCTATTGGTTTCCTCCTAAATTCATCTCTCGGATATGGTGTGTCACATGTTTCACAGACGTGATGGATACTGATATTTGCTCCGCAATGTAGAACCAGTCAAGTGCCGACTCACATCTCTCGAAGTCGCCATGACGCTTGTGCGGTTATCCTCTGCGATATACCCCGTCGGTGCCTGGATGAGGGATTCGACAAGTCTATTCCCGCTGGGGTCGTCTGGACTGAATGGCATTTCGGAACATGTGGCGGAGTCTTGGACTCTTCGCACCGGGCTTTCCAATTGGACCTGGAGGCTCATCACCGAACTCAGGGATGATGGTCAGTTTGTTTAGCGAACTCCACCTTTACTGACCCTCACGTCTGATTGCACCACAGCAAATCCGCTTTTTGACACCAATGTCCTCCCTTTCCTCATACAGCCACTAATCGCTTTCACGCCGCCATTGCTAACTGCCCCACCCCCTCCAAATTTCGCGCAGCCATCGCAGCTCAGAACATCTCTGCTGCATGCCGATTTCGATCTGCTCTCGGAAGCTTGTTCTCACCTCGAGTCTCTCGCACTAGATGTCGAGGACATCCGCTTGTCACTAGCCCGCGGGTTTGTATTCCCAGCGGAGCATCAAAACATTCCGTGCCTGTCTCTGATGCTAAACTTCATTGAACAAGGAAACTATGCACCACTCTGGTATGTACAACACGAAACCAGTCTGGACGATAGTGAGGTTCGGAGTCAAGAAAAGGCATTCGATGACTGTAAGGCCGCTGTAATCAAAGTAGTGGTGGAAGTCTCTGGAGAAGAAAAAAACGCAGATGTACTTTGTGACGACGCAGAAGAAACATACCCCGGTGGCAGATTTGTTTCTCGCATGGTCAACTGGATTCGCGCTTTTGTTACTACGGGCAGCTATGGAAACCTTGGGGATGATATGGTAATATGCGCGACTCTTGCCCTCGGAAATCTGACGCGAAAAGGTGGCCATATTACCGCAAGATGCTTCTCCTTGGTGCATAGCTGATTATTTGACTTTACAGAATTTCACGCCACTCTGTTACTATCCCCGCCACATAACATTGCCCAATTACTGTCTTCGGAATCTTTACTCTCTCCACCGACGGACCTCAAGTTGAAACATGGGGTGATTGGCCTGCTCAAGCATCTTTCTCAAGCATCTGTTCAATCTGTTTCCAATCGTACAGCTCTGAGCAATGCTGGAGTAATCGAGCATATTGTAGTAAGTGGTGTTTGGGACGACCGCGGTGATGTGATGGCAGACATCGTGCAAGTCAATGCCATCGGCGTCGTAAAGCATCTCTGTAACAACAGTAGTAAGTCTTGTTTCCCTTGCACCCAACTCATCCTTTTCCTGACGATACATTCGACTCCAGTTGACAATTCATTCGCCGTCATATTACCCTCAGATGGCGCAGCAACAGGACTCTCGCAGCTTCTTGCCTTGATTAAGCGATCCGACATGGTCGCCATTAAGAGCGAAGGGACCCGCGTCATCGTCAACCTCATCAAATCACTTTGGTCCAGTGATCCCACAGTCGAACAACGGAGCGCAGAAGAAAATCAGACGAGACATCGGAAAAGAGAACGGGCAATACAAGCGTTGGTCACAACACCATGTGTTGATGCCCTTGCCGCGCTCATCGGTAGAAGTGCAAAATATCCGATTCTGATTAATGAGGCCATCGTTGCACTCAGTCTACTGAGTACCCACCGAGATGGGGGTACGTTCGCACCGTCGATATGCGCTATAATTGTGCTCACCTCCGTTAGGCCAGTTGGTCTTACGCACCCTTTTAGCACCCCTTCCGGATGAGGTGGTCCCTCCAGTTCCAGGTTCCGCAGCGATGTCGACAATAGCATTAACCAACAGCGACACAGACTCTCCAATCATCACTTCTCCTTCTGTGCGCAATCGTGCTCCCTCTCAGAAACGTACCCTCGATCATCTATTGAATATCCTTCGGAGCGACGATGCTTCCAGCCTCCGACAGTCAGAACTGGTCTCATATCCTGTCGAGCTTCGCATCAATATCTGTGCTTTACTTGGACAACTGGGGAAGCGAACGGCGGGAGAAGAGTTGGACATAGTCAAAGATAACGCTAGCTCTATCCTCGAGGATCTGTCAAAGCCAACCTTCAATACGGGCAAAGAGAATATGCTGGCGACTGCAGCGAAGAAGACCCTTGATTTGTTGACGTGAGAGGGTGTGTGTAGGGAGGCGGATATGGTTCGGTTACGACGTAGTACTTTGTAAACTGAGTGATACATTGGAGGATTGGGATTTCAACGTTACTAATTAAAATCTGACCGGCTATACTGGCAAAGCCGTGAGCCGAGTGCATGGCGCCACTTTAAATGGCCAGTCGTTATGAGAGTCGTCCATCCACCATGGGGTTGAGTAAGATCCAGGTCAATGTCTCTCAAGGAATCGCAACTATCACCCTCAATGAACCACGACGACTGAACGCACTGTCAGCTGAAGGTTTGCACGATCGTTATTGTCGCTTTATGTAAGTGCAAAGGTGTTGAATGTAGTTTAAACGCTAGACTACGACGATTTCGCAAACTCGCTGAGGGAAATTGACAAACGCGACGACGTCATCGTCACAGTATGGCAAGGTGAGTTGCACTAACCGATTCGAGTGCTTGTGATCTGTTCGACTGAGGTTCGGCCGCTCTAGCCAACGGGAACTGGTTTTGCGCGTGAGTGGCTGTCGCTCCCATAGAGTTCATCACCGACAACTCCCTGCTGCTCTGGTTTCGCAGAGGGACTAATGTCAAGGACGTGAAGCACGTCGAGCCAACAGTTCGGGACCAGCTGCGTGCTCGAGTCATTTCAGCAAACACAGATTGCACACGAGCGGTATGCTGCATGCTGTATATCCGAGGGTTCACACCTTCACATCCTGCCAGCTCAATACTCACAGCAAGCTCCTGGTTGCTGCTCTAAACGGACCTGTGATGGGTAAGCAGCCCTATAAGTCGAATCACGCTAAACGCTTTATGGAGTCATGTAGGCATTGCGGCTGGTAAGTCTAATGTCGATGAAGTCTGTGGAAACCAATCATGCAACGTGCTTAAGCGTTCCTGGGCAACTTCGACTTCATCTACGCCCTTCCAAACGTCTGGTTGTATGTTGGGTTCCCCTTTCTGGGTGCGTCTTATTCTGCAGTACCTACGTTTTCGATCAACATTGTTTCAAGGCATGGCTATTGAGGGGGGAGCGAGTGTCGGTTTCATCAATCGAAGTGAGTCTTTGAATTCGTCCCTTGAGGTTCCATCAACCATTCATAGTGGGTCTCGCCAAGGCAAACGAAGTCCTCTTGTTAAACAAGAAGAAGAACGCTCAAGAGTTACTCGAATGTGGTTTTATCAAGTGTGTTTGTGGTGTTTTCACAGTGCCTGCTGACGATACGATGTATTTCGACAGTAAGATATTCCCGTCTCAGCCTACCGAGTTGTTTCATGCAGCAGTTCGAGAACATCTACTTTCCGAACTTGATGGCCTGGACTATTCATCTATACTAGCAATCAAGGCACTCCTCAAAGCGGCGTTGTCAGAGAGAAATAACCCCGATGCTGTCAACCTTCGGGAAAGCTATGCACAAGCGGAAAGATTTGTCACTGGGATACCCGCTCGTCGCTTTGGGTTGATTTCACGGAAAGAAATCAAGCATAAACTATGACATGTCTGTTACAGTGGTAGCCTCTCATGACTGTACAACTTTACCCGAGCGATGTTTACTTCCGGCTCGTCGGTTCCGAGCTCGGTCGTATTCGCTTGGTGCGCTTGCAAAATTTCTTATCCGCATTCAACCCACGCTGGCTGCCACGTCCCGAGAGAACGCCATGCTTATCACGAGGCACAAATTGCCACTCAATCATGCACATTCCAGCGAGCAGTCCCCCCGGCGACTCGGAAAAGGGTCATTACAACGGAGATGTGAAACACGCGGACACCCTCTATCGCAGGCTAGAGAGTCGCCACATATCGATGATCGTCACTTGTCATACCTTAACGACTAGGTCTCACGCGATTCCAAAGCTGGGGGGTACGATTGGTGCGGGGCTTATCATCAGTTCTGGGACGGCACTCGTCCGCGGCGGCCCTCTCAGACTCGGGCTTTATCTTGGGTACGCCTTCGTGGGCTCGCTCTGTTACCGTCGCCCCGGGCCCGGGGGAGATGTCAGCCTACTTGCCCCGCAAGAATGATTTTGCAGGTTATGCGACACGTTTCGTGGATCCTGCATTCGGCTTTGCTGTGGGCTGGAACTACCTATTGAAATATCTCTGTCTCATCGCCCCAGCTAGCAACATCAATGTCGCTTGCATCGTCATGCAGTATTAAACGTTCGGGGTCAGTCCCGCTCGAGGTGTGGACAGGTTCGTTTACCCCACACGCTACAATAAATCGGTCAGTGAGTATTTACTCTATTAGCTATATATTACTTGCGGTGAGTCCGTTGTTCGCTCTGAGGGTTTTACTCTCAAGGATGAATTGGCTCTACTTGTCAACTTACTGGGTGTACGCATCTTCGGGGAGCTCGAATTCTGGATGAGCGGCCTCAAATTTCTCTCACTGTCAGTGGC
>JBBPOB010000239.1:0-22061 GCA_038091275.1 Tylopilus subfusipes
CGTTTGCGGCTTTGTTCAATGCTGCACTTTCCCGTGCTCCGGAAACGCATTCGGATGCTGATGTAGCGCAAGTGGAGGATTCAGATGAGTGGATGAATGTCGACGCCACGGACTTCGACGAAGTGCTTGAGCGTGCGATGCACGGCGGTGGCTCGGCTAAGGATACCCACGCTATGGAAACGGATGGTGATGGAGGCGACGAAGACAGGATCACGAAGGGACAAACGGACAAACTTCGGGATCTGGCTGCTAAAGTGGAACAGTTTGTAGAAGGAAAAGGAGATGTAGAGGGTGCGCGATTCGAAGAGTACGTCTTTGCTGGTTTCTACAGTGTGATCGGCGTCAGATAACGTTTTTCATTCTATTCCTGTGTCTGTAGTGAAGCATTTTCTGACGAGGATGGTGCAGATAGTGACGACGACGAAGACATATTCAGTGACGAGAGATTTTCTGACGAGGATGACGAAGAGTCTGACACAGAGATTCGAGAAGTGAGAGATGCGGCTCGTCAGCAAGCGATGGACAACCTCGTTCCTGCTCTGCCGACTTCCGAGTATGGTCAAATGCCTGCTTCTTTCAATACGCAGCGTGTGGCCAAAACTACCATTTTGACCGAACAGGTTGAAGCTGGACTCCCTAAAGCTGACGCGGTCGGCAATGAAACTGCTGTAAGAGAACTAAGCTCGCCAGTGCGCACGCGTCCGATCCGCCCTCCACTTCTTCCACGTGATAAATACGAAGGGGTCGATTCGGATGACGAGTCCTCTTCGTCAGACCCATTCGCTGGCGGTGATGACGAAGGCGCCGAGTCAGAGGAAGACCGGCCGCAGGTTGTCGGTGAAATCGAGGTGGATATGGATGAAGAAGAGGCAGAGTTCCTCGAGTTTTCACGCCAAGCCTTGGGCATTTCTGACGACATGTGGAATGATATAATCAAAGAACGACGAGGACGAGGAGGTATGTGTTTCTGGGCTTGGGATACATGAAGGGATGACTAACAATGATGTCAAGCGTTTGTACCAACGAGCGAAACAACGAGGAAGGCGACAGCGGCACCAAAGACGACGTCCGAGCAACCCCGCCCGTCAGTGCCAGGCACCCCTCCAAGCAGGAAGCCCAACCTGGACTCCTTCGAAGCGGTCATGCAAGCCATGGACGCGGAACTATCGCGCTTGCGACAATCGACAACTGGGTCAGAGCCCCAGTCGCAGCCCTCGCTACCGACACAAGAAAAAGGGAAAGCGCGCGCAGCGCTAGGAGATGCAGATGTCGACATGGATATCGAGGCCGCCATGCAAGCTGAACTTGAAACACTACTGGAGCAAGAGGATGTCGGAGACTCGGACGAGGAGGGTAATAAGGCGAGCATGGATTACAACCTCATGAAAAATTTCTTGGAGAGTTTCAAGAGCCAAGCCGGTCTGCCGGGGCCAGTCGGCAATCTCGCGGGAAGACTGCAGCCAGGATGGACCTTACCCAGGGACGAAACATGAATGAGGTCCTGGGGATTGAGTGCATGGCTTTACGTGTGTCTAGTACTAGTAGTCGGCGTTGAATCCTATCTGATCGCCCAACCGTTGTGAGAATATATTCGGGTCCGGAAATCGGGTCTCTAGACGAAACGGTCATGATACACGCAGTATTGATCTGTCAGTCGTCCTTTCGCATCCGTTCTCACTGTCTGACCGACGCCGAAAACCCCAGTCAACACGTCGGGTATTCCAAGGCTGACCAAGTTCTACACGCCGCTCCATCGGTCTCCGCAGACGGTCCTTCAAAAGATATTTTCCCTCATCTCGGTCCGACCAGCCGGGTGGTGCAACTTTCTGGACGCGCCTGAGCTCGAGGCGTTCCTCGGGCCCAAGGACGACTCGGACGAGCGATGGCGGGTCGTGTACAGGAATTACGCGACACTCTACTTTGTCTTCGTCGTAGACGGCGCCGAGAGCGAGCTGGGAGTACTAGACCTGATCCAGGTGAGCAGAGGTCCCCCCGCTGAGCACGCGCCCTGTAACGGTGTCAACACGCCGGATACCAAGGTCTTCGTGGAGGCATTGGACCGTGCATTCGAGAACGTTTGTGAACTCGACCTAGTGTTCCACTTTGACGAGGTAGGCTTCCACGGAAAGGGGTGGTGCGCGCTGATTCACGAGACGAGTCAAGGTTCACCATATCCTTGCGGAGATTATTCAAGGCGGTCTCGTCCTCGAAACCAACGTGGAGGAAATCAGCAACTCGGGTAGGTTCACTAAACTTTCTTTGGTCATGGTTGTGTGGTATTTTGGGACATCAAGTTCGATGTTCTTCACTTATCAGATGACGTCCCATCGTTGTCAGATACTGACGCGGCGTATAGCAAAAGCAGCATCCAAGGCACGAAAAGACTCGTTCGCATCAGCAAACCCCCTCGCTCTGGGGGCTGGCGTGGGAGGTGCTCGGAACGGACAATTGCCAACACCGCTGGGGTGGTTGACGGACAAGTTGACAGGGGTAGGCGGACGGTCGTAGTACTAAGTGTGCGACTACGGCATGGCGTCGTACAAAGATGACGCAGACCACTGGAAAAAGAAGCTACTATTACAAGTACTCGGTAAGGAAGGAGAAGAGTGGAGTAGGGTTCAGCAGCATGTGTGATATATGACCCGAAACTCAGGTCACCAAGACTGACGTGCCTGTGATATGCGTCAATGGGAATGCTCACGCGGGAAAGAGGGGACATGCGTTTTTTCTTCTTTTTGCCAGCGCCAACGGGACCTTTGATGGGGGCAGACGTGTCTTGTGGACTTGGCGCAGTGGAGGGTGCCTTTGGGATTGGTGGTCTTTGTGTCGAAGGGGCAGGGGTCAGTGCGGGTTGAGCAGACGCGGACGCGAGGGCAGATGCAGAATGGTCAGAGGCTTGGGAACGAGATGACGTTATAGTGGAATGCACTGCGGTTGTCCTCATAGCATACATCATGAGCGAGTTGTTCTGCTGTTTCTTGGGACCGTGGGGCTTGTGCTTCTCAGGTGTATCGATGGCAGAGTCGTCGATGTGCATGACATCAAGGTCGGGTTTTTTGGCGGACGCGTCGGGGAGAGACGAGTCGATTATAGGCCATACAAAACCGGAACGGGGGGTGTAATCGGGACGATGTCTGCGGAGAAGGTCGAGAGAGGACTGGAGGGCGTTCAACGAAGTGAGCTGGGCAAGAGGAAGTAAGCAACAGGGAGGGAAAGAAGTGGTGGATATACCAGTCTGTTTGAGAGCAGGGTGTAGACGTCAGGAGACTGGTAGATGCGGTTGTTGATGATGAAGTAGGCGGCAAGGGGCCTGACTGGGGAGGAGATGGGGACACGGGAGAGAGGGGAGAGGTGGACACACCTTGGTCTGGGGAGAGACGCTCCCGCTTGTGTATGATGAAGAGCGACGGGGGGGATGCATGGGCGAGGGCAAACTCGATGCCGGTGAAACGCCTGGGGAGGGGGTGAGCGCGGAGAGGGGAGAGGGGAGGAGTACTAGTACTCGCCTGAGTTCTTCTGCTTCGTTCAGGATGGGTGCGCCGGTGTGGATTGTCTGCATGCGGAGGACCTGGTTGTTGCTCTGCTTGTCGTAGAACATGGACGTCGCAAAGTAGTCGAACACGTTCTTGGTCGAGAGGGGTCCGTGTACCTGTATCCATTCGTGCCAGATGAAGAACCGGTGCGAGTAGTCGTCGCCCGGGTGGAGATCCTTGTCGTCCATGCCAGAACCAGCCCCTTAAGTAACCCCCGCCCTAATTAGACTCGTCGAAATTCCTCGTACGGTCTCATTCTCTCTCTCCCCCTTCCCCGTTACTTACCCCTTTCCCTCCAGGTAGCGCCGTCTTTGTCTCTCTAATCGTCCTTATCATCAGGGTCAACCCTGTCTGGTCCCAGGCCTTTCTCGGCTTTGTGCCCTCCAAAAAGCTGTTCCATATCAACCAAACGCCATGTATACAGGTCCGTAACTCACCAGCACCTCTGTACCTCCCCTTGACTCTGTCTTTTCTAGCCATCGGCATCCTCGGTGCAACGCCCCACGGTCTATTCCTAGGTTCTCATTTCGCTACCCAAGATCATCTTTCTTCTCATTCTGCACTTCCTTCACCTGTCGCCCCACGTCATTTGTCCTCCCAGTCCAGCTTATGACATTTACTCTCCAAGCCACGATGTCGAATGAACGAAAGTGGATTGTTCCGTTGTAGCCCGTGACGTGTAGGTTTATCCGTTAAATCATCGTGGACATCATCTTCAGCCTACTCGTTGTGGCTGTACTTATCAATTCTGCGTGCGCGTTCTTTTTTCCTCGACGGACGAGAGTTCTTGACAATTAATACTCAGAATCTTCATCGTTTATGTCGCGGTGCAGAACGATGCATCTATCTCGTCATCGTTCGGGATTTTTAGCCCATCCATAATACCCTCGACAAGGGTGAAATTGTTACATTTTCGATCATCCGTCTTAAGTAATCACTCATGCTTGTCCTCGGGGGCCGCATTGCTTTTTGCGCTTGCACTCGTGTTCTCTGGCCAGGCAGCCAGCATCACAGCTACCCTCGCAGGCCAGATCGTTTCCAAAGGTTCATCCTGTGGAGTATATCTCTGTAAGCCGTCGCTGATGAAAACATTATTCTGTGCTCATCTGTCGCTCGGCTTTCGATAGCCATTCATACGCCGACTTGTGACGCACCTCCTCAGTTTAACACCTTCCATGATCGTCGCTGTGGCATTCGGACGTACCGGCCTCAATGCACTCCTTGTTGCATTGTAGGCCGCGCTTTCGATTGTTTTGCCATTCGTCGCATTTCCGCTCATTCCTCGCTTCCTCAAAGACCGTCATGTCCGTTAACGTGCCCAAAGCAGCCCCCGAGATGGATGATCTGACAGGCCGAGCGCCGACGATCGGCTCTGCCAGCGATGTGTCATCGAGTGCTGCATCGTCAAAACGATCTGCGACCATGGTAGAAGATAGCGCGGTCGACCAGGTTGCAGGCAATCCCGCTGCACTGCCATCGCAGAGAGAGACAATCAATTTCAGCAACGGCTATATCGTATCGGTGGTGGTATGTGCAATTTGGCTTGTTATCTCAGAATTGTCATCTTGGGTAGACGCTACGTGATACAACTACAACGCGAACGTACCGTCGACTTAGACACGCACACTAATATACACGAATACAAACAATCAAAACGTTCACCCCATGATTCAGAATGCGACCATCTGTGTCAGGCCATCCGTCTCCCGCTCATAACAACGGTGCTGACTGACCTGATAGGCGAAGTTAGATACGAATCCCTTGGAATCTGCTCCAAACTTGGGGGGATCAGCAACCACCGAGGAGGCGCTGTATCGCCCTGTCGAAACCACACCATAAGACGACACCACCTCATCATCGTGACAACCGGGCGCAAAGAGATCGACTTTAGGCAACTGAACGACTTCGCGCAAAAACTCTACCGCTGGAAAAGTCGAATGAAGCCAGGCGCGTTAATCACCACGTAAAGGACGTTCGCACCTTCACCAACAGCAGCAATGGGCTTGCAATGTCCAAACGTCTCCCTGACCCAGTGGATCACACGACCATTCTTTGCCAGGGTCTTGACATGCTCTGCCCCAGACGGAATATAGATGGCGTCGAATAGGGTAGATCGTTGTCCCTCAAAGTGATGGTCCGCAGAGACTCCAGATCCAGCACCTTGGCTTGCCATCGGATGAATATGCCCGCGCCGCGGCCCAATGATGTAGCATACAGCCTTACAACTTGTCAAAGCGGCGCGAACAGCCTGCATTTCGACCGCATTGAAGCCGTCTGCGACCAGGATAGCAATGCGACGGGAGACGATAGTTGGTTCTTTCGGCATGAAGTCCTTCTGTGACAGTCCCTTTCCCCTCTTCCCATGGTTGGGACGACCCGGCTGGGTTGGGATATCGCCACCTACGTTATCAGCCACGGACTTCGCGAGCTCGAAATCGATGTTGCTGAGTACGTTGATGTAAGTCTTGTAGACGTTCTCATCGTCGCAGTGGCCCAGCTCGAATGAAATAGCATTAGCGAGGTGAATCTTCTCATATGAAGTGAGAGAGTTATAGAAGAGCTGGGCATGGTTAAAGTGCTCTTGGAATTTAGCTCCGCGCGCACGTTGTTTGATGCCCTCGAGGTGTTGCGCATGCCTGGAAGGGCATGAGTAATGGTACTACAATTTGCGTGCACAACCTACTCAATATACCCTCCTTCCTCTGCAGGCATCCCAATTTTTGCGCGATTGGGCCAATAGTTGATATTGCTATGGACAATTCGATGACGTCCTTGACCATCTCGATTGTGATTCAACACCGGACAGACAGGACGATTGATAGGAAGCTAAAATTGGGTCAAGGTCATTGGTCTTGGGCGACAACTTTACTGTACCAACATACCTCCTGGAAGTTGATCCCAAGTCGCGTAATTTGTGTGTCGAAGTACGAGAAATTGCGACCTTGTAACAAAGGATCGTCGCTGAATCCAATCCCCGGAACGATGTGGCTAGTACAGAAGGCGACTTGTTCAGTTTCAGTGAAGAACTCGTCAACAACGCGGTTCAACACCAATTCGCCAATTTCTTCAAGAGGCACCAATTCTTCTGGCCAAACCTTCGTCGCATCCAAGATGTCAAAGTCGAAATCATGTTCGCGGTCTTGGGAGATAGTCTGAATAGCGAACTTCCACCTGGGATACGTCTTGTGATTGATGGCCTCGTTGAGGTCTTTTCGATGGAAGTCAGGATCCTGCCCCGAGATCTTGAGTGCTTCATCCCAAAGGAGACTATGGACGCCGAGTTCGGGAATGAAATGGAACTTGACAAAATGTCGTTCTCCTTTGTCATTCAGAAGAGTGTACGTGTTGACGCCGAAACCTTGCATCATGCGGAAGGAACGCGGAATGCCGCGGTCAGACATGACCCACATTACCATATGGGCCGCTAGTAGAGAATCAGCAAGATGATAGCAGAACATATGCATAAAACTTGCACTCGGGCTGGAGACCGACGAAGTCCCAGAAATTATTGTGAGCGCTCTGACCAGTCGGAACTTCCGTGTCGGGTTCGGGCTTCACGGCGTGAACAAAGTCGGGGAACTTGATGGCATCCTGGATGAAGAATACGGGGATGTCATTCCCGACAATGTCCCAGTTGCCTTCGTCCGTGTAGAACTTGACAGCAAACCCTCGAACATCGCGGACCGTATCCTGTGCAAGAACACATTGATGAGTGTGAGAGAAACGATCGGCAGCACGCGTACGGCACTTCCTCTTGGACCCTGGACTGTGCTAAATCGCACAAACACGGGAGTTGTGCGGGATGAGTCCGTCAGCACTGGTGCGTAGGTGTATTTGGCAGCGTGATCGTCATATACTTTGAAATATCCGTGGGCCGCAGCGCCGCGGGCATGCACAACGCGTTCAGGGATGCGCTCGTGGTCAAAGCGGTGAATTTTCTCGCGGCCAATCTGATCCTCGAGTAACATGGGGCCATTGTATTTGCCGGAGCCAGTACCGATCACCCTGAGCCTGTTCACGGTGAAAGTGAGTTGACCAACACGCGGAAGCCAACTTGAACGGCACGCACCAGTTGTCTGTATCAGAGACTTTCACACCGTGATCTGTAGTCAGATCGCCAGCGTTCCATGACGGGGTTTGGATGTCGCGCTCCAGGTCGGCGATCTTGTCCGTTTTGGGTTGGGAGGCCAGAGCGCTTTTTGCGGATTCCACGAGAGAAGACATGACGAGACAGCCGTCGACAAGTGGTGAAGTTGCACTGCTCCAGGTTATATATCCCCTGTCCGGGATATTGCGTCAGCGGTGACGACAGCAGTCAGTCAGCCCCTAACCCAACATGAGCAAAAGACGAAATATATTAGACATATAATCAAGCAGGCGTTACAGACAAAAATAAGAACGGTCCACAAAGAACCCAAGTCATAAACGAAGCGGTGGCAGTGGAAGTAAGAATGAGGTATATGTGGATAGACATACTGCCTGAAAATCCTCGTCAAGGCACTGTACGCAGGCAGAGAGCTCGAGACCACGCTCGTTACTAGGTTCGTGGTGCAGCACGAACGGAATGATGCGTGATACATCGATAAAGAGATAGCGTAGAAGATATGATACGTCATCTTGGTGCGTAGTGGACGAATCAACCATCAACTACGACGAAGCGATTGGCGAAGTCGCTCGCCCGATCTAGAGAATAAACGATAAGTACGACAACGGCAGTCACACATGAATGAAACTCACGCATACAACGGTCAGACTTTCGTAGGGAAAAAAACCTTACTTGACCTCGGCGCAATTGCACTGAGTGGCTGCGCCAACCCAGCCCTTCCCACAGTTGTCACACCAGCCTCTTGGACCATTGTCAACACCGATGGCCTTCGTGGCCGCAGAAGGAGTGGAGACAGACTCGTCGCGGTGAATACTGACCAAGTGACGACCTAGATCATGCTTGCGGCTAAACGAGCGCCCACACGAACGGTGGGGGCAAACATGGGGTTTAAGACGGTTGGGGTCGTGAGTTGCCATGTGAGTCTTTAGATTGTAAGCTCGAGCAAAAGCTAATTAGGATTGTAATGAGAAAAGGAAAAGAAGACGACGACAAATGTAAACCAACCTCGTGGACAAGTAGGGCACTGGTATTTCTTGCGAGGATCTTCCTTGGATTGATCCTCGACACCGCGGACTGACCTTGCTTGTGGCACAGGAGACGCGGTAGCGGACAGTTGAGCAATATTGGATGGAGCCACGGTGTCAGCGGTGATGAATCCGAGACCATAGAAGTCGGCGGTGGTGGATTTGGGAACTGCCGGGATGCGTGTAGCACCTCCGTAGTCGGAAAAGCTTGTGCGCTTGAAAGCGGGCTCCGCTGCTGGCGCAGTAGGAGCGCTGCGTGGACTGAGGGGTAGAGAGCTGAAGGTGCTAGGATCCACAGTCATGGGAAGATTGTTATTGCTCTGCACAGTACTACCGCCATAGTCGGAGCAGCCGCTGCCTCCGATGCGAGCCCGTTGAAAGTCCATTTCGAGGTCGAGGGGGAATGAGCAGTCGTTTGCAGGATACGAGGAGTCGGACAAATTATAAAAGGACTCGGAACGAGTAGAGAGTGTTTCGCATGCACTCTCGGAAGAGACAGTGAAAGTAGAGGGAGGACCACACGTTGGGGTATCGGATCTCAAAAAGGAGTAGGCGTCCTTGGAGTCTACGGTAAGGAGCTGAAGCTGAACTTCGTTGAAAGCCGCGAGGCTTGAATCCAATTCGAGTTCAAAGAGATCGGGGTGGGGGGCGAGGATGTCAGATGGCGAGTGAAATGAAACAAAGTCGAG
This sequence comes from Tylopilus subfusipes, assembly GCA_038091275.1. Lineage (NCBI taxonomy): Eukaryota > Fungi > Basidiomycota > Agaricomycetes > Boletales > Boletaceae > Tylopilus > Tylopilus subfusipes. Next base: position 9,353 of record JBBPOB010000239.1, read on the forward strand.
GCCTTGTTGCTGCTGCTTGGCGTATTCTGAGCCATATGTATCAACGGCGGAATAAAAGGTGTCATTGAGAGGATCGGACATGGCTGGCTGGAGTACTGCGGATGGATGGCGTCTTGTGTTCGCGCTTCCACAGGGGAATTTAGGGCGAGGGAGAAGGTGAGCTGGTCGCTGCGGAACACGCAAGCCATTCGTATATATCCACCATTACATCAGCATGATTTCTCACCCGCTCGACACTGCCGTCGGGCCGACACCGCGAACGCATAATCACCCTCACGTCAGCCGATCCCCACTGCGGAAATGACTCCACAGCAGCGTGTGCCAGCGCCGAGCGTGCTGCTCCCTTCGTGTCCGCCCGCCACACCAACGCGGAGCGCGCTCAGCTGCCACCCGATCACCTCCAGCCTCCTGTCTGATCGGACTCGAGTCGGCCCTTTCAAGTCACCCCTGATGGCGGTGTGGTTTCCATATGGGCCGACTACCCAGCAGGTAGAAACCTTTGTGATCATAACAGCACCCATATGGGACTCGCCTTTTACGGCGTACATCCTGGGAATTCATCAACCCAGGCTGTACCTCCTCCCCTTCTGTCGTGTCGGTGGTCGACATTCACAACCCTGAATGTGTGAGTGTTAATTAATCGATCGTGCGCACTCATACGCTGCAGGCTGTAGCTTTCTTCTAGTCAGGGGCCCGAAATTTGTAGCATCCAGCTGTGATCGCGTTCGCCAAGAAGCACGACCAACGTATGCCACAGTTTCGCGCCCAACCTCGTAAGGAGGAAACTTTCGAGTCGAGAACAGACTATAGATTTCAATATGCCGCTATAAGCACCGCCCGCCTAGCTCAATCGGATAGAGCGTCAGACTCTTATGACTAGGCGATCTGAAGGCTGCGAGTTCGACCCTCGCGGTGGGCTAATGGTTTTTTGTCTACATTATTATATCTTTGAGCCTGCCTGCCGCCTCGGGAATTGTTTTGTCATTTGTGCTGTTACGCTTGACGTTCAGAGAACGATATCCATCGAAATTGCACACGAACGATTAGATCATCTGGTTCAGAGATAATGATATATAAAATATTCCGTCCGGGCATTTCGTAGGTCAAGTGTCTATCAAAGTATCTGGCATAGTATGAACTAGCACCCCATGGTGCATGAAATATCGTCAAGTCCATTAGTAGTCGGATGGCCAGCATCCTGTTCATCCACGGAAAGTGCAGCAACTACTCCGACAGAACGTTGAATTCGGCTATCAAAGACGAAAGGAAGTCACGCACCTAATCATGGAGGGTATGGTAGCTGCAAATAAGCAAGCGAACGCTGCCCAACTGATATATACTCCATTCCCATATGATACCTCGATGCCTGACAAGATGTCTTTACCAATTTGCATCGTATTGACACTTTCGACTCTCTTAACTATTGCGGTCCAGATGGCCGCTCCAATCAAGATGAATATTGCAGATAGAATGGACATCGTGGTCGACACGAGGAACAGAACAGTGTTCCGAAGTATCCCACTATCATGGGGTTTAGATGACGACACGATCAAGAGAATTGAAAGGAACTCACGTGAACAATGAGAGCGCAGTGAATATCGTGCCGAGCAATAGGAAATAGTATGCAACATGAGAATTGGTCCCCAAATACGAGGAATTGATAAAGGTGGTATCAGCAAAAATGTAGGCCGTGAATTGTGAATAGTTGAGGAGCATGTCGGAAGTGATGGTGGTATAGGGTTGGAATCTGGCAGCGATGGTATGACCCGAGCATTGTCCAGCCGAACTGTTGACATAGGCACAGTAAGAGTAAAGACCGAACTCATACTGTTGCCTGATTCCAGCCCCTCGTCCAAGAGGTGACGAGGAATTGGTTGTGTACAGTCCTTGGATGGGGTCATTGAACGCTTGGAATAGCGCTTCGCTTCATTTCTGTTGGAGCCCTGACGGTGTTGTAGGAACGAGAACCAACTCACCCATAACCCGAAACATTGACAATGGCCTATATGTTGGTCAGACTGACGATGTTGAGAGATAGTCTTGGGGAATACCATCGAGATTCCATGTGGAACAGTGGATGTATTGATTTGTCCTACCTACGTAGGCTTGATAAGATGTACATTTGATCCGCACCTACTAGGACCTACATGGACAAAGATCAACAGTAAGAGTGCTGCAAAGCTGGAGAACGTCAGATGCGCGGGGAGAGAAGCTCGAACGCCATACGAGAGAAGGGAAGCGCCGACGATGCAATATTCCCCTTTCATGATAACATGAAAGTAGATGAAGAGACAGAGACACGACCGTGACGGTAAGAAGGACGTTGAAAACGCAGCAGCCTCGAGGGGTGGAGCCGAACATGCCGAGGGGAGGTTATTACGAGCTCCGAATGAATTGGCACGGAAGATTTCGCCAAAGTGCTTTAACTACTTGGTACACTAGTACTGTGACATGGACGCGCAGTAGAGTAAAACCTTGATTATCTCTGCTTCTCCCTGTTACATCCCACCCACCTTCCGCATTAGCATAGTAATCAAGTAGGGCTGCAACATTACCTCCACCAATGTCCAGACTTGCGTCAACAAAGTCCCTGGTTCGGACCCTCGCCAATTCTGAACCTGGCTTACCCGGCCCTCACTCACGACGGGACGACCACGACGACAGTCCAGGTGGGAATATCTCGCCCCAAGAACGGATCAAGAGAGCCGCAGTGAGAACGATGGACCTTGGAAGGATTACTAGCCGTCCTCGCTCACCCACCATGACATTACAACCTGAGTCGAAACGGGCACTCAGCCTAAAACGGAAGGATACATGCAAAGAAGCCCAGGCCTCACAAGATCAAGAACAAGGTGATTTCTCTCAGCAAAATTGTTACCGAGTGTCGTGTTTGCTCAAACTACCTGAGGCTGTACTCACTCTGCCATGCCACCACAATCTGATGGATTACAAGGCGTGGATCATGTACCTGGCACCCAGGATTCTGCGGCTGTCCCCAATGCCAGTGACGATTCACCCTTTATTACACCTCCATCGCCAACCTTTGAATCCACACGGCCATCGTCGCAGTCTTATAGAGATTTCGGGTCGGTGCGTGACATTTCCCCCATGCGCTTGATGTTCGGTTAATGGGTTACTTTTGAATTGCAGATGCGTGCAGGGACTCAAACCCTCATCCAGGCTCTCCAGGCCATTCCTTGGGTGGAAGATCCGGATGACGGGGACGAGCCAATATCTCGATTTGATTCCCAAACCTATCCCGATAGTGACGAGGAGCCAACTGGTATGCGATCCGTCGACCCATACTTTCGAGACTTGGTGTAACTTCGTCCTCAGGAGCTCACATGTCCTCTTCTATCCACGCCATCTATCGTCCTGTTGCGCGATCGAGACGGAAGGGAATGTCGCGCTCTGTCTTGCCGGGGATTCCACTTCCCGTGCAGATAGAAGGATTTGAGGCGCCTCATGCAGAACCTGACGCAAATATAACCTCTGATGATGACATTGAGACCGATGACTTCGAGGCGATGACACCGCGACCAGCCGACTGTCAGGAATACTCAGAGGCGATACACGTACCACCATCGATTGTACAACTTGGGCCAGCAATACGACGGAGGGCACCGAGTCGCGCAGGCAGCATGACAACGGTCAAGGCCGCTCGACGGACCCGTTTGGCGGAGAAGTTGAAAGAAATATTTGATCTGGAGGCTATCAATGAAGTGTTGGCAGGTTTGTACCTTTGTTTACTCTTGGTCCAAGTCTTAACGGAAATCAGAAATGCCATGTTGGCTTTTACGCTCTGTTTGTAAGTCAAATTCCATCAAGCCGAAGGTGTGGGGTTTTCAGCCATGTCCAGTGTTACAGGGATACATGTACCTCACAAACTCTCATTTATGCTTCTTTGCCCACATGCCGAGCAGAGAGGTAACGATTTGATACACCGTGAAGAAGCAAACTCATGTAGATCCAGGACCAAATTCTGAAATCAGGCACTCTTAGCAAGAGGGCCACTCGAACAAAGCGTTGGATCAAGCACTGGTTCGTCCTCAAGAATGATACGCTTTCCTGGTATCAGTCTTCATCGGTAACTCATATCTTCGTGTTGGTGACATTTACTGATATTACTTAGGATCCTTATTTCCTCAATGGAATTGTCGACCTGCGTTACGCGATTTCCTGTGATCCCATGGGCGAGAAGGAGATTCGGCTACGTACTAATCAAAAGAGTCTGCTATTAATTGCAGACTCTGTCCCAAGCAGAGAAGAATGGGTCAAGGCAATACGCAAGGTCATCTTCAAAGCACAGAACATGGGAGATACTGTAAAAGTAAGTCATAATACGCGTTGCCGTATTCATTTCTTACTCCCTTCAGATTGCCATACCATATTCTGTGATTCTTGATGTGGAGAAATCATCGGCTATTGAGTTTAGCGAAACGATCGAAGTCAAGGTGTTCGACAAAGATGAACATTATTCGCTCGACTCATACTTCTTTGCTTACTTTCATGACATACAAGTTGCTTTGGAACACATCCGGGAGGTAGTGCGTATCAATAGATCATCTCCCGCCGGTTCACCGCATTCCCTGTTGGATACCACGACTACGTGCCATTCTTTGGCAGGCCACAGTATGGACCGCGCTCGCAGTCTCCCTTCACCGGACCCAAAAACCAATTCATCATTCCGATTATCGTTTTTGCTTCGACCCCTTCAGGAATCACTTCCATCCACCTTGACCCGGATATACGGTGCACCGGAATCCTCCGCAGGCACGGAGGATTTTACCCACATATCCAAGCGGGGGGGTTCATCGTTCGTGCCGTTGACATCTTCACCCTTGCCATTGTCCACTGGTAACGGCAATATTACTGCCACATCGCCAAATGAAATATCAGCTGATCCTTCAACAACGCGAATGCATACTTATCCGCCATCAACGCCCACAAGAGACACGAACTCGGCACCATTACCGAGCAAGGGATTAGCAGCAAGTACACCTTGGAACGTTGGAGTACCTTCATGGTTAAAAGTTCCCCGCAAAGGCGTGAGCACTGTCACCTCAAACAGTGCTGTGCCCCCTGCATGTCCTAAGCCGCAACGTGACGAAGGTGTACGCGAGGTGTACGAAACGTTGATTCCCAGACAAGGCTCCGGAGCCTCCAGCGAGCTCGGCTACAGTGTACTCGAGACGTCCGAAGCAGCGGTCGACCAAGAGATGGCAGATAAATTCAGGGCCGCATTTGCCTTTGATGACAAAGAAACGCTACTCGGGTGTAGGTGACCCACTTCACTTGGGAATATGGTCTTGATAGCGCAGAAAAGACTTTTCAGGTTATTTATACCGACTCTTACCGATCTTCGGACGTTTATATGTTTCTTCAAACTATTTCTGTTTCAAGTCCACAGGTCCCCTAAGCACGAAGACTAGAGTACGCTTCTTGAATTTCACGTATTGAAATCCACTGATGACATTTAAATGACAGATGATATTACCCATTCGTGACATCTTGACTGTGGAAATGACCAAGGCTACGCGCTTTGGTTACCATGGCCTCACCGTTATGATTAAGGGCCACGAGGAGCTTTTCTTTGAGTTTGGCTTCGAAGACAGACGTCGTGCTTTCGTGTCTATTCTTGAACGCCAAATAGAGGACATTAGGAAGCGGCCAAGTCCAAGTGAAGCTCTAGCTTTGAGCCGAGGCAAGAGGGATGCACTTATCTTGGAGGAATTCGAACCACAGAACTCGCTCAGCAATGAGAGCGATCCCACTACGTCCGAGGCGATGTCCGAATCTTTACCGGCCGTGATGTTTACATCAGCTTCCTCAACGTTTTTGACTTTCAAGCCAAAAGAGTCCTTGCACATTACATTCCTTACTATCGGCTCACGGGGGGACGTTCAACCTTACATCGCGCTTGCAAAGGGACTGATTGCGGATGGGCATCGGGTGAAAATTGCGACGCATGGAGAGTTTCAAGCGTGGATTGAGTCTGTAAGTATGCGTGTTTCTTCAGTCACTATCTGACGATCTTCGTAGCAAGGAGTCGAGTTCGGTTATGTCGGTGGCGATCCAGCGGAATTGATGCGAATTTGTATCGAGAATGGCACATTCACGGTTGCGTTTTGGAAAGAGGCACTACTTAAGGTAACCACACTGCAATTCTTGTAACGTCCAAGCTCAATATCGAGATCTAGTTCCGTGGATGGCTCGATGATTTGCTAAAGACGTCATGGGAGGCCTGCCAAGGGACCGACGTTCTTGTAGAGAGTCCGAGTGCAATGGGAGGGTACCACATCGCTGAAGCCCTTAGGATCCCATACTTCAGGGCGTTTACAATGACATGGACGAGGACGAGGCAAGTGATTGTATTGGTTCTACGTTGTTCCCGATCTTGATCGAAATGAAGGGCATACCCGCACGCTTTTGCAGTGCCGGAGCACAAGGTACGCGTATCTCGACTTAGAATATTGACAGTCTAATAGTTCTTCAGATGGGCGGTGGTTATAATTACATGGTACGAGCCCCAGCAGTCCCTTTTTTCATGCTCGTCGTTGAAGAACTCCATACTAGACATACGTCATGTTTGACCAGGTGTTTTGGCACGCGATGGCGCCGCAGATCAATCGGTGGCGCCGTAACGTATTGCGGTTGGATAACACGAGCCTGGACCGTATGGAACCCCACAAGATCCCCTTTTTGTACAATTTCAGTCCTACAGTTGTCCCTCGACCCTTAGATTGGCCCGAATGGATTCGAGTTACTGGTGATTTAGTTCTCCACCGGTGTATCCTCTCTCTAATGTGGAACTAGGTTATTGGTTCCTTGACGATGCTGACGTTGCGGCAAAGAAATGGACTCCTCCACAGGACATTCTTTCTTTCATCGACTCTGCTCGTCAGGCTGGCAAGAAAATAGTCTACATAGGCTTCGGCAGCGTTATGGTTTCAGATCCCAAAGCAATGACCCGCTGTGTCGTGGATGCTATTGTGCAAAGTGGAGTTTATGCTATCCTCTCTAAGGGTTGGTCGGACCGACTGCATACGCCGACAGCGCAGGTACCCCAACCCGAGGAACCACTTCCAAAGCAGATATACAGTATTTCATCAATTCCACACGATTGGTTATTTAAACGTATCGATGCTACTTGCCATCACGGTGGTGCTGGTACAACTGGGGCAAGTTTACGAGGTATGTTATGTCTAAAGGTCACCGCTACTCAGGCAGTTGAGACTGAACATCGTGCAGCCGGAATCCCGACAATTATCAAGCCGTTCTTCGGAGATCAATTTTTCTGGGCTGATCGTGTTGAGGCACTTGGAATCGGCACTGGTGTCCGCAAGCTGACTGTCGAGAGTCTGACCCAAGCCTTAACTTTGGCGACCACGGATCAAAAGCAAATCGAGCGCGCTAGGCTAATCGGGGAACAAATACGATCCGTGAGTATCTTCGATACAGAACCGAAACCCCTGCTTAGGATTTGCAGGAAAATGGCGTAGCTAATGCAATCGAGGTTATATACCGTGACCTAGATTACGCCCGTTCCCTGATTAGACGACCCTCAACTAGAACTACCGACTCGCCGGAAGGAGACAGTGCAGCCGAACAATTTTGTGACGCCTCTACATCGACTTTGGACCATTCGAGCCCCCGATCTCGCTACGATTCATTCGGGTCACAGCGAGGAAGTGAGGATTGGAGTGTCATTTCTGATGCAGAAGACCAGCGATCCTCTTCTTCATCGCCGAGAAATAACAATAAGATGGACCGTTCGGCGACACTGAAACGAAACAGTCTTGCCGCAGCAGTAATGTCTGTTCTCCCAGACTCACTTACATATTCAACCCACCGGCGTTCTATTTCTACGTCTTCTGCTCAACCGTGAATATTACGATATTTGCTTTGTTGCCATGGCTTTTCGACCTCGTTTTGTATGATTCTTTATACCCTATTTTTTTTGTTTCTACAATCCATAGATACATAATTCACATAGAGCTATGATCATAGTGTGCTGAGAATACCCTCTTACTGAATTGTCCGAAGCTCTCCGCAGCGGAAACTTTTTGTTCAACATCGGGCTGCATGAATAACGCAAAGGTTTCTCTCGAGACTTTTTCCTGCCCCCTTCCAATATGAACACAGTGGGGGGTTGCCATCAATCTTTTCTCCGTCACAAGCTCAAGACATTCGCCAGTCTGAAATGCCAAACAGTCCGCCGGTATAGATACCTTGATCAGCTCACCGCCTCTCGTCCGGATATAAAGGCCAGACGTAGGCGAAGGGGAAGAAACTGATGAGGGTTCTTTGTCACCCTCCTCCCGGAGAAACATGGCCTTTCAACGTACTTGACACATCAGAACATGTCTAGTGCAATAAATCAAACTTACCGAGCAGAGTCCAGTCAAAAGGGAGTTATCAAGGTGAAATCCACACCAACTGTCGATTGGCTCATCTTCAACAGGAGGCGAAATTCCTTGTTTGTGGGGGAAATAGTGGAGTAACCGAGCCTTTGTAGTTTGAGAGTGCCTGATGAGGTTCGGTAAAGATACAGACATGTCTGTCAGATGCTTCGAGACTTCCATGGGATGTTAGCCGTGTGCAATGTTCAGCTGACGAGAGACCGAACCGAAAGGCTGGCAAGCCGCTGCCAAGTCGCAACCGACTTTGAAGACAAACCTGGACAAGGGTTCGATACATTATCAACTCTCAAAAATCATGCCCTACCTCCCCAGGTTCTTGAACGCTTCTTCGAAGCCATCGACACCTTTTTCTTCGGAATTTGGCCCTGCGGCCATGTCAACGGACTGTACGCGATAGCTACATTCGTTTTCTTACATATGTTGCTGCGATAATACTCTGGGTACTTCTCTCTGAGCTCGGGAGAGACATCAGGGACATCGATGATGGGATTTGCATAGTACGATCCTTTCAGTGTATCTTGATCATCGCTTAATCCAATCTTCGAAGTACAGACAACTAGCAGAAACGGGCTACCTAGCTTTCCGTTCATGATTTCCTACAACCAAGTAGTAAGGGTTACGTTTTCTCGGCGACTGTGGTTCAGCAGCATCAAATGATTTCTTACCTTGCCATGTGACCACCCAAAGCTTTTGCGATATCAGCTTCCGACGAATGCTTGTACGCTGCCATGACATACCTATATGAGCTTCCGGGGTCACTGTAGCGTTCCTTGGTCTCCTCCGGTAAATGAGCAAACTTGTGTGCATATCTGAGCAAGGTGTCTCGGTAGGTCTGGTAGACATCCGGTAAATCCTTGACGATGATGATGCCCAGAGCCCGTGGATGAGATCCGAAAGCCTGTTCTGTTCTGGTATTGCAGTAAAAGAATCGTCGGTATAGATCCTAGTTCCCTACCTATGGAATCTTCGAGGGACAAAGGTGATGATACAAGAGTGGGATACGATATAGATACTACTTTCGGAGCATCCATCGCGTTTGATGAGTCTGCAGGTTTTGGTTAAGGGAGAAACGGTGATGCGAATGAGTGTTCTTGCCACCCGTCACGGTAGCGAATCGAAGGCGAGTGTGTACCGTAAGTGGCAGATACGGTATTGCTAGTGATCAACTCCTGACGCCTGAGCGGCAGCGCCAGAAACGATAATTGTGCGTGGGACTCGAGGCTTGGAATCTTCGGTCAGACCGACACGAATGCTCGAAGACTGTACTACTAGCATGCAACTCGAATTCACTATCTTTGGGTCAGACGAGTGTCACAGTGGTTGCACGCAGACCACCGGCCTCGCAGTGAACGGTGCCACCGGACCCGGGTGAGTGCCGAGGGTTACACTCAGGCTTATATTGATACATAGTCGAATACATAAGTTACATCACCGAACCACGGTTCTCCCCTGACTCCAAACATTCGAACATGTTTGTCTGAGTCAACGCCTGCTTGAGCGCCGTCCCTGTATCGTCAATCGAGTGCAAGAAACGCAAGATTTCGCGAGAGAGTTGCCAGTCTTGTGCATCGATCGCACTCTGTAAGAGTCGAATGGCATCTTTGTTGTTTTCCTCTCGTTGCTCGAGGTTGTGCAGCACAAGCAAATAAGACCCCGCTGTCTTGAGTCGACCAGAACTGAGGCATACCTAACCAAGGGTGCCGTTTGATAAGAACAATTGTGACACAAAGTAAGACGCACCTCAAACAACGCTTTCGGATTGCCAACAATGTCGAAGAGTCGCCTCCATCTCGTAACTTCTGTTTTCCGAGCGCACCCGACCACAACATCTAATGCAACGTCAAAATGGTCAAGGAATTCTATCACAGCGGGTAACGTTTTGGAAGCTGCGTTTGATGTGCCACTCTCATCAACCTCAGCTGCCGGCAGTGACTCTACTACGGTGTGCAGAAGAATCTCGAGAGCATGAGCGAAAAACACGAGGTGTTGGTAGTTGGCGGCGAGCTGAACAGCGTCCCGTATTTGCCCGGATTCCAAGTAGTGCCGCAGGACGTGGTGAAGGAAAAGGTGGGACTGCAGCAATCATCAGTCACCGGAAAGAGGGCGAAGACAAACACGTACACTAGCTGTATGTCTGAACATTACAAACGGCAGGTTTATACGGGTGACCGACTCGTGCTCGGCACCGATAATGATCCCTTTGTCCATAAGTACAGCTGCGAGATATTGTCAACGTTGGTAGGCAAAGACCAGGCGAAGAAGCTTACACAGCGGGTAAAAATCTAGTGGGATGTTGACACTTTCCTTCACGCTCTGAGGCGCTTCCTCCGGAGACGTAGGCGATTCGATAGCAAGGGCATTGAGCCAAACCCGTATGCCCTGCCCGTCGTACCCCCAAAGGGAGTTCTCCAGTACCCCGATGCCACGAAGGTGTATCCAACAGAACTCGATGCGGTCCGCAAAGATCTGCATGTCATATTTGACTTCTTGATTCCCCGACTGTCATTCAACCAAATAAGTATGAAAAAGTGGGACTCATTCGAGTAACGAGACAACATACCTTCCTTGGCCGAAGCAACACCAACTGACCACCAACCACCATGAGGACAGTGGCTACCGCAAGATCGTCAACAGGATCACCGAGTTCTACGTAGTATCAGCAAGGATGCCCTCCTGAGAGTCGAAGAACTTACGTTTTTGAGAGTTAGGAATCATCCAGCTCAACACTCTGACTGCGGAAGGCACTGCGATTATTCCATTAAAAGTGATGCTTCCACAAAAGTGTAATTTGATCGAATCCGTGGTCGGAATGATCAGGTAATGACTCAACATATTGTCCGCGGTATAGACCAACAATGTGTTGTCCACCAGAGATAGAATGATGACGGGAGATAAAACCATTTCTCGATGGAGGACATTCTGGTTGCTTAGTTCCGAGTCCCGGGAATATAAACGTATCTGTGTGAGACGTCAACAATGTCTGTAACGTAATCCAGACAAGGCCTAGCACAGACCTGGTATGATTTTGACACCTCGACCGCTGCTATGAGGACATGATGAAACCATAGTAGACCCCCTTTCACAGTAAATGCCTGCTCCTGAACCACGTTGGAGAAAAGTTTCCATCGACCTGACGTTGAGCTGTAGTGGATCAATCCACGGCGACCAGCAACGGCTACCAAACGCCCATCGTTACTGAGTGCAGAGTATCTGATTGGCCAATTCGATGCTAGGTAGGGTTGAGGAATCTGAAAATAATACAAGTTGGTAAAATGAAATGTTTGGGTAAAGAAAGCGAACGAGTTATCTTGCCTTTATATGTTGCCAAACATCGGACTCCGGGTTTATAATGCTCATATCTGGTTGGTCTGCTCCGCGGTATATGAGTGCACGGTCGTCCATTTGAAGGAAGGCGTAGCGAGTGTTGTCCTGAAAACACTCAGTAACCCACTCTATCGCAGAGAAAATCACGAACTGGGGAATGTTGGCATGTTGTCGCACTCTTCGCAAATGGGAGGATGAACATTTGTCCATCCAGTTCTGTGAAGTCCGGGTCAGACCTTGACACGCAGAGGATAGAGACTCACTGTTTGGACTTGACTGAGCGAGTGCTATCAGCTCGAAATTGCCAGGTGCCCAAAACTACCCCCATCATCCTCAGCTCTAAATAAAGAAGAACCTTTCGATGGCAGCGATGGCTCACCAAATCTTTGATCCCATGCATAAATGCGTCCTGGAATTTTTCAGTGTCAACAGCATCATCAACACCAAATCCTGAGGCAAGACAGCGTCTTCCGATACTAAAGATTGCCCATCCGCGCTCCCACCCTACTGCCAAGACATAGCCATCCGAACTCCATTCCATCGTACAGACTTGTCCAGGTGGGCGATTAGATGGGTTTGGGACATCTATGATTTGGGGTGTCGGCGCACGACTTTCAGGTGATGGGAATGCAGTGAACTCGATGGATCCACTGAAAGCGTTGGGATACTAAGTTTCGTAGAGAGCGAAGTATCACGACACGAACGCACCTATATGTCCCGACAGCGACCAAAGAAAATCTCGCATTGATGGCAACCTTTACAGCCCGACGTGGTTCTTTATAGACGGGGCCTCCGCTGCAAGTGCCGTCACCTTCGACATGTCGGGACTTTTGCACCCACCGAGGAACTTCGAAGTTATGAATACAAGTTCCCTGCCAACGATGATCGCTTTGTAATGAGTCCGAGCTAGCCGAAAGTGAATCCTGGCCTTTAGTCCTCTCACTCCGATCAGCTTTGGGGCC
>JBBPOB010000240.1:0-22032 GCA_038091275.1 Tylopilus subfusipes
CCAGTGGATCGCCTCCGGTATATGGACCGCTATCTCGCTTCAGGCGGACGTGATTCAACCGTGAAGATCTGGACACTCTGAACCTATATCACGTGGAAGCTTCGTGGATACCCCGACCTGACTACGATTCGGACTATGACTAGCATCAGTAAACCCCGCAAGCAGATGTAGCATACATACATATCAATTCGCCTTATTCAACATCATCTTGACAATGCCAGACAATACCTCAAGTCGTTTTGGGTGATGCAATTCGCTGGTCGGGCCTATATTTGGAGTGGTCTACGCTGCTGCAATCGACTTGGTATAGAGATCCCGAAATGGTAGGTTGCCATTTTGCCGGTATAATTCGCAGCCATCCGGAGACACTATCAGATCACGGAATAAGAGGCTGGACTCGGGTGGGAGAGCAGGTAAGGCGGGTACTCTTATATAAATTGACACTGTAGAAAGTCAACTCGGCACTCTAGTCCTGGTCTTTTCTCCCCCTTTTCCCCCTTCTCCCCCTTTTCCCCCGTCGTATGCGGTGCGCAGGATGAACGGATTATGCCACACTATAAACCTCCTTCCGTTGATATTTGTGGCGGGATCGTTCTTGATCTTGTTTGTCTCCACCATATGCACCAAGCGCGGTAGCAAAAGCGAAGGTCGTGGCGCAAACTGCACACCACTAGCGCTATACTTCAAGGTCGCCATGGTGGTCGTGTCTACATTCCTCTCATTGACTATTGCTGTCGCATAGTTTCATCGAGATATGCGTCCACCAGGCAGTCGCGCCGTAGGGGGGGGAGCTCTCTACATCGCTATCGTAAGTCGAAAACTGGACTTGGACGTTACAGTCTGTGCCGAACATGCCTGTAATAGGCCCACGGGATACTTCTCAAGACTCACGTTACTTCGGGTACTTGCTCTCGACGTTGGAAACAGTCAGCTACTACGACACGCGGATCTCGTTTTCCTTGGTCTTCAGAGCGATCGCATATCATGACCTCTGGCCATTCTTTACTTTTGCAGGGTCGACACACTAGTGTGGTGGAAGACGTATTACTTGACATCCTCGGGATGGTCATCCCACTTACAAGTCTCCTCGTATACATCGACCCCTGACTGGCGCAATGCATATTTCAGACCAGAGTATTTCTTGCCGTGTGACTTGCTCGCGCAGCTGCTTCCCAAGGAGCCTCGTCCAGAACAGACATCGTCCCTGGTTGTCACTCCTGCTTTATTCTTGGATCGAGCCATTGATCAGTGTAGCCTATATCTCGCTTCCGATGCTCTGTTTCCTCTCGCCGACTTCGACCATGCAGTGGCAGAATTAATTGCCCACGTAAAGTTGACAACGCACGCTTTTAGCGTGCTACATACCAGACTGAACATTGGTATACATAGCACTTCGAACCTCGCGGACCTCATGTCTTCTTTGGTTTTGATCAAGATTCTTTGTGAGCCCAGCCTCGTCGTCGTACCGCGAGTCATGGTATTGCTGACGTCGTTGGCCAGCATCGGAATATGTTGCGCTGGTATCTTTGGCGGTGGTCCAGGTTATTTTATAAACCTTTTAAGTCCATTCGCGTTGGGACAATTCCTTGGGTATGGATTCTATCCACTCGAGTGGGTATCGCTCACCGACGTCAGATCAGGTACCTGGAACGGTGGTAGTCGTCCCAGAGTGCAAGGAGATGCTGACGAGTGATCGCATGCCCTGGACGCAGGGTGTATCGTGAGTCCTGGAAAAAAGGATGGCAAGGACAAGACGTGTGCGTGCCGACATCGACCCCACAGTCGAGCTCGACACCTCTTGCAACTCGAAGGAAGCATCTTCCGGACGCTCGTGCATGCGAGTAAAGACAAGGAAGCTTTGCTAGCCATGGTGAAACATTCAAAGGCGATCGGCTTTCTACGGGAAAACAATGTAGATACTTTTCATGAACGACTAAAGCAAGCAATGGAGACAATACCAAATAACAGCCACACGAAGCCAGAGAAATAGAAATGGAAAAAGAGGAGATCTACACGTTTATGCCTTTTCGTCAAATCAGGATCGCCTATTATGACCAGAGTCTTCGGCCCGACTACTACGATGGTAGTCTCTGACGCGCGTTGATTCCCGCGAAAGGCCGGAATACCTTTCACTGTCAGAAGGTCCGCCATATCTCGAATCATATCGCGGAGTTGGACTGAGTGAGCGACGTCTGGACAAGGTGCAACATAAATCGCAGAGTCATGGGAGTAAGCAAGGAATAACATACCGAGATCGGGAGCCATTTGCGCTGTTGCCGGGATAAGCAGGTGTTAATGTACGTTTACGCGTTTCCTGTGTGTGATGACCCCTAAAGAAAATGGTGTTCGATACCCGGACCTGCAGTAGAGCGTATTCTTACCGAGACGCCTTGTCATACTCATCTCTCCAAGACGGCGGAGGACCAGGAGGAGTTCGAGGCCTTCCACTGTGCGTTGGGTACGCCGCACTTCTGTCTTCGGCATGGTGGTGCCTATTGTATTGATCGTAGGGATTATGGTCAGGAGGTGCCGCATTCGAAGGGTCCCTCTCAGAACCGTGATGTCTAGCTCGGTCTTGACGGGACACCGGTGGTGGCGGGGTTAGAGCCCGACGATGATCCCGCGCTGGAGGGGCCGGAGGGGTGTCGTAATGGCGATCATTCCTCGAGTTAGAGTGTCTTGAATATTCATCGCGATATGAATTGGCATCCCTGGATGAATGATGGTTGGAATAACCGCGATCGTGTGAAGGCGTGTCATACATGGGACCGCCACGCCTGACGTAATACACTCAGTTTTCACGGACGACAAATGTGGCGATCAACACTTACGATTGTTGGGATGGACGAGGGCATTCCCTGTCGTGAATTGTTAAAATTTCGCATCAGTTGTGCCGAGTAGCAGCGCACTCACCTTGCCCAGTGGCCGTTTTCGCCACATTTAAAGCATGCACCAGGGTCTTCGGATCGCTTATACGTTCGCCCACGGCCATGAGAGGGCTCGACCCGGATTTTGTTCCCCATGAAGTATCCTTCGTGATACCTGGCAACACTTTCTTCTGCAGCCTCCCTGCTTTCAAACTCCTAAACAGATCGCCCGGCATTTCAACGATGCGCGAAACGCATACATCCAGAAAAAAATCTTACCACGAAGCCATATCCGAGTCTAAGATCGAAAGGGCGATGTTAGCGATGGCCCCTGGTAGGAGACAAAGGACGCACTTGAGCTCGATGGTGACGATGTTGCCTATCTTTCCAAAGCAATTTTGCAGGTCCTCCGGACGAGTGTGATCGGGGAGGCCACCGATGTACACTTTGTTCGGCTAGGTGGCGCAGAGTTTCAATACCGGGGCCAGACAAGTCAGGGGAAGTGGAGACAGGGATGAAGAAAGCGAGGACCAAGCATGAAGCGTAATGATGTACGAGCCAGACAAGCAAGCAGCAAGAGGGACCAATCGGTGTGTCTCCCGGATCTCAAAAGGCGGAGCCGTTTAAAGTCCAAAGCGTAGCCCCCGGAGCAACGAGAGCTGGGAGCGAGCTGCCCAGGGTGACGGGGAGAACATCGAGACCAAGCGAGAGGACAGGAGAGACAACAGGAGTAGCAGAGCAGGAACTCAAGAGCAAAAAACGAGAGGATAAGACCTAAGCACCTTGGCTTGTCTGTCACGAGGAGGTTCCGTCTTTGCGCCGTGCGGTTCTTCAAAAGCCTTGCCAGCAGACATGTCACCAGGCTGTCCAAGATCGTCGAGTTGTACGTCGCCTGGGCCGTGTTCTATTTCGTGGGTCGTGGCAGGGCCCATGGCTGTGTCGAGGTCGTCGTCGGCGATGCTCCACTCGGTGTGCGTCCTTGGGCCCATTGCGGAAGGAGATGGAAAATGATGGGAGGTTTTACTTTGTTTGTTGTTATTTTTTTTCAATCTCAGCGATGCGGATATTACAAAGCTAACCAGAAAAGATATCCAAAGCCCAATCTGTCCATTAGATACACTAAAAAATAAGGCCCAAGGGTCCAGTTTATGCTCAAGCCAGAATCCACATCCCGCTGACAACGCCAATCATGGCGAGCACAAGAACGCTGCCGAAAGCGTGTGTATCAAGGGCAGCGGCGCCATTAGAGCCAGGCTTGGGGGACGATCCACCGCCGGTAGAACCAGCAGGAAGTGTGGGGACAGAGGTACCAGTGGCACTGGTCAAGCAGGATGTGGCCGCCGCGTCGGCAGCATTGGTGCCCGTTGGTGCGTGCGGGTTGATAGTACCGTTTCCGCCAAAGCTACAGGCCTGAGGATTCTTGTTGTTGTCGAGATAGTACTGGCTCATTACCCATGACAGCATGACAGCTAACAGTTAATCATATGAGCGATCCATCTCAGAATACATGAGAAAACGACACGCACTTGGATCACACGCAGACACGATACCATACACGCCAGTCGAACCGTCAGCCGTAATGGCATTGCAGTTACCGCCGACCTGACCCAGCTGAGTGCAACCGTAGTCAAGCAATGCACCGACAACAGCGCTATAGTTTGAGGTCGACGGAGTGAACTGACAACCCAAGTTGTTCTCCAAACACGTGCAAGCGGCGAGGTTGGGAGTGGGTGGTAGAGTAGTGGAAGCAAGTATGGTCGAATTCTGCTGTGGGCAGGCGGGGTAGTTGGTCGATCCAGCTGCACTCATAGAAGGTGAATTAGGAGGCGAGGCGCTCGTATACTGGGTCTTGAGGTTGTTGAAATTCTGGTTGACCGTGACTGTGCTACCATCAGCAGAAATCGACACTATACCATAGTCGCCTTGCGCGCTCGTGGCTGGGAAGTAGGAGAACGCAATACCACCCGACCAGACAGGGGACATTTGGGAGCTGAGGAGAGATCCGACCTCACTCCAGTCCGTTGCTGGATCTGTGGGGCAGCCATACTCGCTAAAGTAGGCGGGGACGTTATAGGCCGAGTAGAGAGCCTCCGTCGAAGCATAGCCTGATGACTGGAAAGTCAAGCTTCCGCACCATTGACTGCACGAGCGTCAGACACCTGAGATCAAGAGCAGGAGTTAATTGTGGTACGCACTAGTCGTTAAGGCCGTAAAGATCGATCGCAGTGGTACCCGAGTTGGAGCCCGAAGGATCACAAGAGAGATATCCAGCAAGGGGAAGAATCCAGGACGGATCGCCATTAATGGCAGCATATCCGACGAGAGCGGTAGATTTGATGGAGTTGCTGCAGCAAAAAAGGTTAGTTCGGCGAACTGCGGAAACAACTTGGCATAACACTCACAGGTAAGCCTTGATGTCGCGGGTGGCTGCCTTTACAAATGTTGCTGCTGCTGTTCCATTGGATGTAATGACGACTTCGTTTCCGACATTGTAGGCTAGGACATTGTCATACTTTGAAAAGGCCTGAATAGTCTCGAGATATTGGTCCAGGAGTGCGGTGGTCCATGACGGGGAATTACGATTGATGGAACCGTTTACGGGCAGAGACAAGTCGATTCTACGAAACGGTCAGGAACACCGAACGTCCGTGAGATTTCGACAGGCGCTGCTTACATGGCATAAATTCCAGCGCCGCTGAACAATTGCATACACGCGTCGTGGTTTAGGGCTGAGCTGACGCTGTAGGCACGAATGGTGTTGACACCGAGTTGCTGGAGGTACGGCAAGTCGCGTTGACAAGCAGTGCCATTGGACAAGGGGTCGATGTACGTGGAGGGCTCTCCGAAAGGGTTGTTCGGGTCCGCAACGACTTGGCCTAGAGACGAATGAGACAATGCAGAGCAGGGAAGGTACGGAAGGTGCACACCTTGCTCCTGGTATGCGATACCTTTTATGTAGAATCTGTTGCCATCGGCGGTATAGAGGTATCTGCCAGCGCGAGAGACGGTCTGGATGGCTTGCACGCCGGACAGAATGGCACTCGCAAATATGAGGGCGGCTGCGGTGGGCAGACGCATGGCTGAATGAAAGAGAGAAGGAAAGCTAGAGAGTGGATGGGATCTGTGTCTAGGATATTAATGTAGTCAACGAGCCAGTGGGGCGGGAAAAATACGTTGTTCCGCAATAATTTGTTCCGGTTTATATAAGTACTCATGGGCACTTGCCGAACAAAGAAACCGTCCTCTCCTGAACTTGAAATTCGATGGAGCCTACGGTCTAAATGGAGCCCTTCATGCCTCGACGTGCACAGTTTCGAGTCGTGCCATCAAGTCCATTCGATCATGGCAGTTTTCCTTCGAGACCATACGACTTGAGCCTTGACTCACGCTCGGCGCGACAAGCCTATCTGTGAACCAAAAAAAAAGGTCTCTGACAGGTCAACGACGACCAGCCTGCGAGAAGAAAAAAACTTTTTTCGTAGGACCCTTGATTTTTATCGACTTTTGAGAGCTGATTGGAGGACAGGCCCACGAAGCGGTAACGCTCCGCCACATGAACCGACGACAGCGACAGGTGGAGACCAGCCGACGGCGAGTGCGGACTCGCCGTCCTTGACAGCAAACCAATACTGACCCAGAAAGCAACGACGCATAGATTGCACAATAAGTACACAAGGTAGTGCTGCGACATGGTTCGCCATTAAACAGACATTGCTTTAGATGAGTGGAAGATGAAGGCTGTACAAATGCGGCAGATAGAGACACGAAGAAAAGGGGGGGGGCAAGACAACTGGAAACGTTCAGAAAGCAAGACCAAATAATAGCTATGGTGTATGCCGGACCAGAGTACACGTGCGATGTGATATGATTGAAGCCGGCTGATGCCCATAGGTCGAAAGGGTACTCCGGAGGAACGGGGTGAGGCAAGCAACAAGCAACATGGAGGTATCGGGCGCCGAGCGCAAGCGAGTTAGAATATACATAGAAATAGGGCATTAACGAGCGGCTGGAGGCTTGAGACAGGGTCGACGATAACGTGCTAGTTCCACGGGACGTTTACATCCCGTATCCGTAGCTCTGGTAGGGATCGCTCGATGATCCAGCGAGACCAACGTTGCCAAAGCTCACGTTAGCATACGCCGACACACCAGAATAGCCGCCGGCGTGGGTATGCGGAGGTGTCAAACTGGCATTATGTGGCGAGTTGTTTTGTAAAACATATCCGTCGATAGAGCGAGCTTGCAGCGCATGCAGTTGTGCCAGATGCGAGGGACCATAAGAGCCTTGCCCCTGCATTCCATACAAGTTAGCCTGGGTTCCGTACATATCTGCGATCGGGCCATTGTGGTGAATGTTCTGTGGTAGGTGCCGCCCAGCAGCAGCAGAGGGATGAGCTAGGCCGAGCGCCTGACTGTTGAGACCCATGCTGATCATTTGATGTCCGTGGTATCCGCCGTTGTAGTTATCTACTTGCTCGCGTTGCAATTTGTTCTGAATGCGTTTACCATAAGGAGTATTACGGATAAGCGGGAGAACTGGACGAATACCCTCAACAAGGAGGGCGCGCTGGGTAGGCTCCGCGTAGTCGAGTGCAGTCTGAATGTTGTCAATAGATGGCATTTCCAACAAATATGAATACCGACTTGAACGCAATAGTTGCCATACGAGTCGCGCAGCAGCTTCTCCAAGCGTGAACGATTGAGCAATTCTTCAATAAGCATTTTTCTAGTGCTGTGTTCGGCCACGCGAACGCACTATAGCGAAAACTCCACATGAATAATTTGTCATTCACAACATGACGAATTGCCGACCTTTTCAATAACATTGGAGCTGAACTTCTGAACCGAAAGAGCGCACACATTCCCTGCGAACTGGCGGATAACAGCGTCGCTGAAGCGATTGTCGTTCAGGTCCAAAATATATTGTACGACCTAGTGACCGGGAAAAGGTTGAAAACCTGACACTCTGATCATGGATATTTCATGATACTCACGTAGTTTCCATAAGGGTCCTGGACCAACGTAAGCGCGTTGTAGGTGATCTCATTCACAAGCTGGACACGTTGGTGGTCGGAAGCATGATCGATGCACCGCTGTAGCACACAACATCCGTGGCGGTGAGTCGCAACTTCTACGCAATTGGCAGCAACAGCATTGTAAATAAACTACAAGGGATAAAGGTAAGCATGTAGACCGTCTAAATGGTGAGCAATAGTACCTGGTTGTCCTCAGGGGCAAGTTTGTTCAGACATTTTTGAATGACATGGTTGCCGTTGAGGTCCTTGATGAGCACAACAACATGGAGGCTGAGTGCGACGATAATAGAGTGAATCTGGACATTATATCTCTGATCAGTCTAAACTCTCCCGTAAGTCGGGAAGAGAAGAGATGGAGTGAGTCAGACTTGCCTGTCGTCTAGTGGACAGGAAGTCTATCATTTTTTGTACAGCACGAGTGCCATGCATGTTGAGCGATATATTAACCAAGTCCTGCGCAACCGATTCGCAGATGACATTTCGCTGTTCATCGGTAGAATACTCCAAGAGCTTTTGGCACAGGTAGTTACCAAACGGATCTTTGGTTTATCAGCATGACAGTCAACGCAATGTTGCCAACACTCACCTGTCATCAGGTCGGCAAAGTGACCGAATGTTTCACGGAAAATCATGTCACGATGTTCTGGAACACCTTCCTCGAGCTTCTTCTGCAGGTACCGGCAGCCATGCTGATCCTTGCACAACGCTGGAATCTCACCCTGCAAGTCCTCGATACGGGTACCGGCAAACCGGTTAACTAAGAAAAACCGTTGACTTACTTGGGTTGACCAAGAAACCAAGCAAGGCACTTACGATCCATATCACCGCGCTTGTGCTTGGGACCATGCAGACCGTTCATTTTGCCATCGGGTGTGCCACCCCGCCCAAGACCATAACGAGATCCGTTATGGTGGTAAAGCGCAGTTGATCCACTCGCACCGTTGACAATGGGACCATTCCGCCCAGCAGCGTCAAAACCGTAAGCGCCATAGCGAGAACCTTCCAATTGACTAGCAAGGCCATACACCGAGTCGACACCATATTGCTGTATTGATAATGAGAAACATCAGAAATGGAAGCAAATGTTGACATACCTCGAACGACAAGCCAGAATCACTGAATTGGCCAGATGATAACCGAGACAACGAGGGTTGAATATCCATTTTCGCCGGCCCGTCGAAGTGTTGGCTTCCCTGAGACGATAGACGACCACTCAGGTTTTGAGCATCTGGAGTGAGAGGTGTACCAGGACTTGGCAACAGATGGCCACCGCTGCCGTTGGCAATGGAGAGAGGTGTCGCAGGGACAGATCGCGCCGCAGTGCCAAGACCGTCGAGAACACCGGAAGGGGAGCCTCGGCGAGGGGAGGGCGCACGAGATGAGCCAAGGGCCATTTGCGAGTGCTGCCCGACGTGAGGAGTCGACGTCCCGGTAATCGAAGCAGCAAGTTTACCCGCGAGATCCATGGAAGAGGTCAACGTGAGAGTTGGATTCGTTACCGTGCGACGTTCGGTTCTGGAGCTCAAACCATCTGGCGCACGGGGGTTGCCCACAAACTGCGGCCATTCAGATGGTTTTTCCGCACGAGCTGCGAAAGAGTTCCGTGGAGAGGTCTGCGGACGGTGGGCAAGGTCGAGTGCCGCGGAGGACGTTGAAATCTGATCAAATACATGAAAAACAAAACTGGACGATGGAAAGCGAATCTTACCCTGTTTGCATAGGATGCAAACTTGTCATCATCCGATGTCGGAAGGTTCCTCATGGCATCTTCATAATATGAGGTACAGTGGACCAAAAACGGCACAACTCGAACTCACTGTGCATTTCTTGGTCCAGCTGCTCATCAAGCATCATGCCAATGTTGTACTGTTGACCAGGACGTGCATGTTCGTCCTCATTATATCGCGCTCTAGCCATGATAGACTGGGCGGCTGCACCAGGACTTGGTGTAGCGCGGTTAGGTCTTTCGGCAGAGAGAGCCATCCCTCGGAAATGTTCTACCAACTCTTCGTCGTGACTGCTCGTGGAAGTACGACGACTAGCTGGCATGCTTTTTGCACCAGCACGATTGAACTGACCGTTGATGCTGTGGCCCGACCCAAGCTCAGGCGAGAGATCGACGGAGGGAGCGTAAGCAACAGACTTGCGCTTGTCGGCGACGGCAGAACCGACGGCTTTGGAGAGAACCTCGGCGTCGACGGAGGAATTGGAAAGCGCCGACTTGATGAGGTTGTCCCCTTGCAAAACCATATTGACGCGCGGCGGGGTGGTGGGTGCGGAGACGGCCAAACCGACAGAGTCGTAGGGGATACTGAGTAGCTCCTGCGCTTGCTGCTGCTCCAAAGCCCGCATCTGATCCTCGAACAGTTTCCGCTGAATGGTACGCTGACGTTCGTGTTCTAAACGCTTCAGTTCTACGCGCTGTGTGAAGAAACTTGGTGAGCCGACAATGCGTGTGGAGCAAGTGGGACTTACAGCTGAAATGTCAGGCATGTTAGTACCGAGCCTCGCAGCCTGGTGTGGATTCGAATCTAAATTTAAAGTGGGCGCTTCTACGGAAGGGGACATACCGAGTCTGCGAGGTCGAGGAAAGCAGGAGGACTCTGCTTTCTGCCATCGGAGGTGCGATTATTGGCGGAAACATTAATGTTTTCAGTGGTAGTCATCTTGAATAGTAAACGGGAGGACGACTTTTCTTCGAAAAGAAGATGAAGACAGAAAACGAATTGAACGAAGAAACGAGATTAGGAAAGGGTGATGCTAGTTGCACAATGGTAATCCTGGGAGGGGAATTGGAGTGAGAAGAGATACGCGGTGTGCGGCATCAGGAAGAGACCTTGAAGCCAATTTTGAGCCGTTCTAGAATGGACTGATGGTACAATGCGGCCGGGAGGACTATATGGGAGGACGCGCCGTAGACGGAGGAGATGAGTGCGAGGTGGGTGAACTGGAGGAGACAGCCGTACCTAAAGAAGAGTGCGGGGATTTTTGGAGCGCGATGCAAGGGAGGACGCTGCAGAACGTCGAGTCGTCAAGACCAGCGAATTTAAGGCACCTCGGTAGTGCGTGGGGATCAAAAACGGCTGGTTTTTTTCAAAGTCCGCTCACTAAGTGATATGTTTTTTTTTTCTTCTGTTTCGTAAATGCCGATCTCGGTGAAACGGAAAAGAGCCCAGTCATTGAATCAGTCCCCACTCCGGGTCGTTCTGTCTGCCCAGAGTCCAACCGTCCGCTACGGCCAACAAAGCTTCCCCGTCTTGCCCGCTTTCGAAAAACACGACCGATCGCCGACCGGTTCCGAGCAAGGGTCCTCTGAGCCCATCCCTTGTGCCCTTTGGTCATCTCCCCGCTGTCGCGGCTACTTTATTGAATTCAATCGCGTCATGCCAACCTGAGCTTAATCTTGCTGCCACGCGGGACCGTTTTCCTCTCCGAAGGAACAGTCCTACGTACGTATATTAGACGAACCGGTCTACAGCAACCACAGTCGATACGCCAGTCAGCGACGTCGCATCAGCAACCTTTTCCTCTGCAGAGGCTGCTCCGTTCGGCATATCTCCATCTCCCCCTGACTTGAGCTCTCCGGTCGCACTCTGTTCCGCAGCGTCAACAATCACGCCCTTGATGGTACGTCGATCGTCATCATCCTCTACCTTCCCAACGCGACCAATCTCCGCATCCTCCGAAGACCCCGGTGGCACATCTGCCAATGTACCGCTCTCCCGGCCTTCTTCACCTGTATCCGTCGCAGATCTCGCACACCCTCGCACAATGCTGGCCGAATTGCGTGAACGAAAGAACCCCGGAAGTGGTGGAAATCCGAGGGAAAGCTTCGAGTACCGCGAATGCGTACTCGTACCCCCTTCACTTTGACCACCTTTCGGCGTGGTTGCACCACTACCTGCATACGTGTTCGGCTCTTGAGGTAGCTCAGCGGTAGACACGCTTGGACTCCGTCCCGCCTTGGGTGTTTCGGACGCTCGGTTAGTAGCCGTTGGAGATGCTGCACGAGGCGGCGTCGCTAGACCCACTGTCGACGGTGTGTCCTGATACCGCGCGTGGCTTAGACCCCATCAGCAATGTCCAACGGATACCACACGGTCACTCACTGAACACTTGCACACTCCCCGTCAGTAAGTGTGAGTAGTAAATTTTTCAAATTAGGTAGTGTATGTCGCATATCAAGCGCTCGCAGGTCTCGGTCTGCCATAAGCTAGGGCACGGGTGAGAGTTGCCTCCAGGCCAAATCGCACCAAACTCACCATTTCTATATCCTTGTTAAGAAGGAACACCGCATATTCAAATCGATACGTATCCACGCCTTTCGAGAAGAGAGGAAACCTACAGCTTGTCAATCGACGAACCATATTCGGAAGAAAGGTCCAACACACATTCGGGGGCCAACCATAGCTGAGATGTTGTCTCTGATCAGGCTCCGGCTCCCAATGTACGTTATTGGGTACACGAGACCTTTCCCCGTATACACAGAGAGGAGCTGCACAAGATGGGCCGCATATCCCAGTGCTGTTGCCACCGATTCTTCTGTGACCTCCTTGTGAGACGAAAGCGCCAAGGGTGGCGCGGGTTCATTGGAGTTAAAAGGGATGGGTAAAGGAACGGCGAGAATCGTGAAGAGGAGTTCCGAAGGGGACAAAAGTTCGATTGGGTATATTGTAGCGAGTGTCGATATGAGTGACGTTCGGATGCGTGGGAGGCGATTTCGGACGGTAATGAGATTGTTCCTAAACGGATAGTTCAACGTGGACGAAGAAGCCCGGAAAGCCTAGACCCTACCTCTCCTCGGTGACTCGAACCACCTGACCAGAGAGCGTACTCGTCTCTTCAATTTGCAGCGCCTTCGCCTTTGTGAGACAATCTCTTCGAGTTTGGATTTGCATCCGACGCGTGGCAAGCTTGTCACGTACTAAAGAAGTTGGTG
The DNA here is from genome assembly GCA_038091275.1 of Tylopilus subfusipes. NCBI lineage: Eukaryota > Fungi > Basidiomycota > Agaricomycetes > Boletales > Boletaceae > Tylopilus > Tylopilus subfusipes. The sequence continues at coordinate 12,842 of JBBPOB010000240.1, forward strand.
AAAGTGTCACGTAACGAAATGAAAGAAGCACGATCTCGACATACAACGATTTGATCCTTCAATTATGGCCTGGGTTTCGGCCCGCTGGTCTTCAATGCGCGCTTGACGTTCGGATGCTTCGCGTTTCTATGACACAATACGGGTCAGGCTCGCGGCAATTACATAATAGGACAACGTTCCGCTCATGTACGTACCAAAATTAAGGCGTGCTCTTTGGCAAGACAAATATTGATCTCTCTAATGACATCATGGAGCGACGCTTCTGTGTCTCGTATAGAAGCCTGTAGAGTCACTAGTCTGAAGGAGGTGAGTTGGGCGACGACCTGTCCGTTTAGGTCTACTTACTGCGAAAGTTCCTCGAAACTGGCCGTCCTTGCCTCCAACTTACGATATCTCCGGGGAACACCTAATAATGACTGACTGCCTCGTATCATATCGTGGGATAGTGAAGGAATGATTTGTGTAGTTTGAATGAGTTTACGGCCTTCCGATTCTGGGTCCGTATTATAACCCGACGGTGACGGTGACCGCGACTGGGACCGCGAGCGGGACCAAGCGGGAGGTAAATGAAAGTTGTGACCACTCGGCAAGAAGGACATTACAAGCGTGTTCGACGGTAGCTGCGATGGATGGTTCTCGAGCTATGAAAGCAATGCGACGAGTAAGTCGACGAGTTCGCCATCTTGCTCTCTTGCACCTACTTTGGGGGACATTGGTATCAGGTCCGACAAGGAAAAGTCCCATTCTTCCAGCACCTTCCACCGTGAAGTTCCAGAAGTGCTTCCGGTGTCGTCACCGTCCTTCTGTTTACCCTTGGCGTTTCCCAAATGCATGACGTTGAGATCAATTTTTGCCCAAAGTTGAATTCTAAGCCTGTCTGCGCTCAGGTTCGTGTGTTCTGCAAAATCGGACTGCGACGATGCATCGAGGCTGTAGAACGGATTTGTAGAAGGACGGTGTATAGGTGAGATGTAATTGGGGACTTTGGAGAACACGGATGCTTCTGCGGAAGACGGAAGTGGTGATTGGTGGGTCGAAGACTTTTGCAATGGCGCAGAAGACGAAGACTTATGTGTCTTTTTTACACCCGGTGAGGGTGAAGATATTTGCCGTGCCATGGGCTGTGCTTTCCCCTTTGATATGGAGAACCGCGAAGTTGCATGCGAGGCAGCAGGGCCGGAGACCATCTTTGCCGTCCCTATAATGACAGACCGGGATGTCCTTGCTTCTTTTCGACTGGCTTGCGCCGAAGCGTTGGAGGATGTCACCGACGTAATGGGTGATGGGGAGGGTCCACTGTCGGCACGAGATCTTGGTTTCCCATTGACCGACGATGGTGATGGCGAAGGAGGTGGTGGTTCAAGGACAAATATTGTTATAAGAGTCTCCACGAGACGCGACCTAACGACCCTCTCCAAGGTCCGCTGTGAGTGATCGAAATAAACCGCTGACTTGGGGATATTCGAGACCGAACTGGTTATGGCTGCAGAAGAAAAGCTTGCCGAGAGACGGTGCGAGGAGACTGTCGAGGTCGTCCGGATCCGACTTTGTCTGGCAGGCGGAGCGCTAGTGTTGGTCAGTGGGCGGGATAAGGCGTTCCCTGATGTCGGTACCCCACTGCCTCCACCTCGAAAGCCTACGCGTGACTGTGCCCTCCACCGCCCCCTTCCCTCTCCGCTTCCCCTCATCTCATCCGAAACACCGGTGATATCGTCCACAGGGACATTCTTATTGACCGAAGTCGAAGATATTCGCCGAGATCGTCTACGCAGCAGAGTCACGTCAAGATCGTCGGACAGGTTCCCCAGTGGTGTGAACTGAGAATGTGTCGCGGGTTGAGACAGGGCTGAGGCGAATGCGTCACGGACAGGAAAGGGTGTGAGATTGCGTATCTGGATGGACGTCAAGTGTCGCAAGCGGCGCTGGAAGCATCCCTAGTGTACGAGAGAGTCGTTCGAGCATGCACGCGTGCCCAAGCACATAGCGACACGCACCTCGCTGTGAGCTTCAAGTTGTTTCAAGTCTGGAGAGCCGAAGCTGGGTGCGCTGGGTGTTGGCAACGCATCCTGAGCACTACCCGACATGTCTGTTGGTGCAGGTTAGCAGCGGAATCGCGAGTCTGTCGGTGAACATATACCTGTAGCAAAGCGAGCTTTGAGTGCGCCGGGCGCGTGGAGTCTGGCCAGGCTCGGGCTGGTGCGCGATCCCCTTGCTTTCCTTTCTTGGACGCGTACTCTCACTAATTGTTCATCGAACGTTCATCATCCGGTGCGCTATGCAGACTCAATCTCAGACTTCCAACACCGATTCTACGGCCATGGCTGTTCATGGACGGCTAGCAGGTCAATCTGGCGCCATGCCACCACCGCCTGCACCAGCAGCAAAAAGTGCCATTTTGGAGCGTGAGGCCAACGCGCTGTCATCACGCTTCAAGGCAAGTGCGAGTTCTATCGTGTTCGAATGCTGTATTGATCTCGATTAGAATGCGGTCGTAAAGACGGGTCAGGTCTATGCCTTCCATGCCGACGCACGTAGACTGTAAGTTAAAGGTCTCCACCATTGTTCATAGCAACGAAAGTATCGACGTGACACGATTCATTCTGACAGAGGGATCCACAAGTACGCCCCATACCCGCCACGTACACTGACAGCTTCCCTCGGCCGCGAACTCGAAAAATACGACCAGGTCTGTGACGCCATTGAGTTGCAATTGGTGAGCATTTTCCTCATATCACTAGTCACCCTCTCGAGCATCGTCACATCAGTTGCGTGCTATTTCAGTCTTGAAACGAGATTTGACTCGCGAGGAGCGTCGTGCACGAGAGGCAGAGCAAGCTGTTATCGCAGCCCAGGCATCCAAGATCCCTGTACCATCTGTCGAGGCGGCTGGCGCGCTACCCTCCTCTATTCCGCGCCAAGGCTCGCCAAAGGGACCTACTCAACACGTATCGATGCGTCGCCCATCTGCCATCTCATTATCTTCTCTCAATCGGAGCGCTCTCCCACCAAAACTCGACCTCTCTTCTTCTTCAATGCGTATATCTGCGGAGGAGGTGGCGTTGTTTCCAAAGGGTCTTGTCCCGTCTCCCGTATCGCTCGCCCCGAAATCAGCACGCCCATCAGCGGCTGCCGACATCGACTTGATGGTCGCATTCGCCTCTGCCGCAGCTGGTAGTCAGCGTGTCGACATCGATCTTACAGACAGTCCACCGGCTATGATGACTGGCGTCGACTCTGCTTTGGGCAGTTCTGCTGATAAACCCATCGAACTTGACCTCGATAACATCGACATGGAGATGTCGGACATGTCGAATCTGTTCGGGGATGCCCCAGAGTCCATTTCCGGGGACGGGCGAACGACAGTGGATAGCCTTTTCTCTCCCACAACGGCCGATTCGGGTGCACCACTGTCGGCGAATGGGGTTCCACAGACTCAAAAGGGCGGCACAACGGACGCTCACATCGATATGGAGATCTTGGGCGCTCTCCATGGTGAACATGGTGGCCAAGGGGAGAACCTGTTTAGTTCGGTGGCCAGCGGGTCGAGCGGTGGAAGCCAGCGAACACATTCTGGGGACAGTGGAGCTCCACCTCCGTCGTCGTCTGGTTTCTCTCAGGCTGGTATGCAGAGTAGTGTGGGTGGATTCGATTTGAGCACGTTGGACCTATCGAACCTTGACCCGGCATCATGGCCTAACATGAGTCTGAGTCTCACAGACATGGAGGCGTTTTTGAGTATGCATTCGACGGGGAGCAACCAGGAAGGACAGAAACGAGGAGCTTAGATATCAGCTCTCCTGCTAGTACTCTTTAACATGTTTGATCTTCTACTAAAGATGCATTAGGGGGTATCCGTAGCAAGGAATTTCTCTAACTTCTTTCGGAGAGGATCACTGTTGCGGACCCCGACGGCACATAAAGTCACTGCGAGGCCTGATGCAAGACTGAGTAGCTCCTCCGGATTTATTTCCTGCCCTTCCAAGAGCTCTCGCACAGCGCGTGCGAGTCGACTCTTGGGTAGATGTGACTTGTCTCCAACGGGTGCAGCTCCCGGTCTCCGTTTCCTCCCCTTCATCTTAGGCGTAGCCAACAAGGGCTCGATAAACTCCGTCCTAAACCTCCTCAACGCCAAGGGTGCCAAAGGAACGACGCGATCTAATGAACTCGCAGCCTCCGCACGTTGTTCGGCCAGGGCCAGGGCCTCGGCTGAGCCGCTTTCCTCGTATCCCCACTTCTTCAGCTCCTCGATCCTCCGCTCCTTCAACTTATTGGCAATCTTTTCCCGCGTGTCCCCCTCCTCGATGGACTTGGCGACCGCATCGAAAATGTCGCTCAGGGTGAGCCAACCCCGATCCTCGTCGACAGCGCGCTTGACATAGTGTCTATTGACGTAATTGAGGAGTCGGTTGACGGAGTGTGCGCCGACGCTATACCGCTTGAAGCACGGGATGATGTACTGGACGAGCGTGGTGTCGTCCTCGGGTGCGCCCAACAGCAGCTCTCGAGCGAGGCCCATGTAGTACTTGTCGAGGTGCTCGTAGAGATCTGTACCGCTCGCCTGCTTTCCAGCATCCCTGTCCGACTCCACCTCGTGCGGGGACCGCACATTTGCAGCCTCGGACTGGGCAGTGAAGTAGTTGTATGTAGCGGTGTGGATGCCCATGTGGTATGCGATATCGATGGCGGGTGCTTTGTCGAAGGAGTTGGTCGGGGAACGGACGATGTGGTTGAGCGCGGGTAGGATGTAGCCCCAGAGAGAGGACAGCGACGCAGAGGGATTGGCGCTTCCTGCAGAGGGATTCGGCATGGGAGGCAGCAATGCCGCGACCCCCTCTGTCTGCTTCCCCATTCCCTTGGTCATGGCAGTGTGATAAGACCTCCTAGAGAGAAAAAAAGGACAGGCTGTCGAGCGCTAACGAGGGACGGTCGAGGTTGGCGTTAGGACACTGTAATGGGTCAACGTTGACCCACAAATTTATTAGTAGTCAGTGATATTGACACACTTGATCAAGGGATTATGGTCTCGCACCAGTGGCAGGACCAGCTTCCCGAGCTCAACCGACGCTGGGAAACTCTCTCATGCTAGGCGAAGAGGTTGCCAGCGATTCCAAGGAGCGACCCAGCTAGTACGAATCGGGGCCACCCGTCTACCTCGTCTTGAATTCTATGGCCTCAAACCGACCGTGTCCTCAGGCTCGTGCACGAGATCTCACATCATACTCTTGGTACGTAAGTCCTCTAGCTTAGGGAATATGCGCACAGGCGAAGGGACGGCCTCGAGGCAGCGTGTGCCGATAAGGCATCCCACACCTCGCAATGGCGCAATCTGAGGCTATCTCATTCAAAGATTTAAATCTCTCTTTGCAAAGTTTGCATGCAAGATGTGGTCCGCAACGGAGCTGAATACCAGAGTCAATGGCCCAGGCAACATATCCTTGTACGCAGGATCGAGAATCCCTGATGTCAACAAATTCATCATACCAAGCTAATAATGACACGTGCGATGTTTCTACAGAGAGATGGTGCAGATGACTGGTTTTTTTGCCAAGAGGTAGTTTACACGATACACCTTGTGGGCTAAGTAGTAAGGGACTTTCGGAGCCGAAAAGACCTCCAGATAACACTGTCCGTTTATTTTGCTGGCTCGGCGTCCTCGAGAGGGGGTGGACCACTATCTTCATCGTCAGACTCATTTTCGTCTGCCGATCCTAAAGGGCCACCACCGAGACCACTGGCACCGTCCAAAGACGCCATCTAACAAGATCGAGTGAATCATTAGGTGACGACATGCTAGGGACGAAATGAATACCTTGGAAAAGTCCAAGTCAGTCACTCCCGGGATGCCACCTACTCCAAATTCGTCATCGATATGGGGGTTTCCGTCTTGCTCGTCTTCATCGACCCATTTACTAAAGTCCGTCTTGATAAATGGCGTCTTAGACTTTTCCTTTGTTAGTCGTGGCCAGTATTCGGTCTTCGCTTGCTTTTTGCGGAGGACCGCGACGAGAGAACGCGACGTGAGGCGATTGGTGGACTGCTGGAAGACCGTGAGCATGCGCTTGGAGAGATAGAGAAGTAAGTCAGACCTCTGGATCGACTTCTGCAAAGAATTCGAGGTCAAACGCGTAGTTGATTCGTTCAGCACTATGGAACGAGATGAGGAACGCATTAAGCGGGTAAGAAATATCGGATTACCCCGCAGTCGATTTGAAAGATAGGCTAGTAGAAGTCAGCGCAAACTCGAGGGATGATTCGAGGATGTCAGGGACATTGACGGTCAAATAGATGATGTTCTGCGAGATCGGATATGGTGAGAAAGGAGGGGTGAAAGGAGTGGGAAGACAGACCTTCTCTGGCGCGGTGCTGCTGCTGCGCTGTGCCCAGAGGACCTCAGGATGTCTCGACATGGCGGCGTGTTGCTGGGGCGATGAAGAACAGCAGAGGCGCTTATAAAAAGGGACCGTTGGAAATGTCGAGAACGATGGAGAACACTCGTCCCGATATGGATTCACCCCCGACCACTTATCTTATCTAATCATATTATATAAGCTGGCATTCACGTGACTTGTATCCTCACATAACCTACCCGATCTTGGCTGGCTCCAGCAACAGGCCGCCTGCTGCGATGTGGTGCGTATGTTTTTTCTGACATGGCGCGTGCAGTCACTCACATACCTTGCAGGTGCACCCGCTGGTTCTTGCCGTTGTTGCTTTTGCCCCTTCCAACTGCTCCGCCGTACTTTTTGGTGCTTTTCTTGCTCACCCTAGCGCTCCATGCAAGACCATGGTTTGTGCCATAACACTACCTCGTAGCCCTTTGCTCACGAGAGTTATTAAAGCTTTTATTGCATAATACTTCTCGCTGCATTGTTTCTCAGCTCATGCTATTGGCAGTCATTCCCCTTGGATGCCCACCTCTCGGTCCCTTGGGCCGATAACATCACCACTTTCTCCGAAGCGTTGAACGCGACCATGCCCCCCCATCTCAGCACATTCGACTTCGATCCCCCCATCGTACGCGTCACGGATAGGTGCTGGTGCGATTTTGCCTCGGGGCTGTTCGAACCATACGATGTACAAAAGTGGGAGAGGGACAGCATTCAGAGGGCTGTTGCTCATATCGAAAAGCAGTGGAAACAGTCTCTTGGACCTCATGGTGATATCAGCGCAAACGTCACTGCCACAGCGGAACCTTCACGCCTTGAACACGAACCAACGTCTACTACGCCAAACGTCTCAGGCACACGAAATGAAACGTTCTCCTCCATATTACGTTCCCTTTTCAGCATTCGTTCAAACAGATCCAAATCATCCCCAATATCCATTCCTCCATCTACCGATACAACCACCCCACCTGAAACTCCGACAGAGCCACCTGCTGTCGAACATTATATACTAGCTGAACCATCGCTGGTACCCGGCCAGCTCGACATGCGCCCCTTTGGTTTCGAGCTTATCCTTGATTTTCGATGGTCTAGGAGGTCATGATCCCGTTTTCGCGTTTAGTGTCATGTTGTATTCCTAAGCGGTCGAGAATGATCTGTGTCCTGCCGTGCCCTCGTTCAACATCATCATTTTCCAAGCTCTGAACCTATTCTCAGTCGTATTGGAAAGTTATAGTCAGGTCTCTTCCATGATCGCGTCGCAATCCACTCAACGACCACGATTGAGTTCGATAGTGTGCTCGGCCAATTCATGCTGACGAATACTGCTAACGTGAACAATCCTCCAGAGACTGCGCTGTTGGGACTCTTATACTTGGTTCGGGACGGGGCAATTCATTTTCATGCTCCAAGCCATGTCCCACACGTCGCTCTGGCGACGCTGGGCACAGTGATATCCTCTCATGAGAGTGAACCTATTCCAACCATCGCACCGGCACCCGGCCCGGTGCGCATGCGCGTAGCATGGAATGAAATCTCACCGTCTCCTTCCTTGACCCCCTCAGGTCCCTCTTGTATACACTCGGAGTACCATCCTTGACGCATAGCCTGTCAGTGAGCCAAGGTATTCAAGATACATGGCCTACATCCACTTTTCTGTGGATGCTAGTGACTATGCATGTCACACAACTGCGCGAAGTCCACCGTGAGGCTCATCAGGCAATGCACCCTTTGCGGGCGAAACCATCAGTGTCGTCTGCCGGATAATCGATCGTTTCTTGCCGCTCACACGTTTCGTGCAGAACCTGCCAGCGAAAGGCATCAATGCTGCGAACTGTTCTACTTGAGGCGGTGGTGATTCACCCTCACTGTCAGATCGTGGTGTGGGTGCTTGTGAGCGACGTACGGTGTCATTCCGGAAACGCCTTAAGTTCGACCCTCAAAACCATGTGATCCTTGACTGTGGCACAACCAATTCTTTGGTAGCTCCAAGGTGAGGTCGAGGCCACCAATTTCTCAGGTATATAGCCTCTACTCACCATACAACATGCCGTGCAGATGGATATCTACGCTGTGACGGCGAGCGCTGCTAGAGGGGGAGAGTTGTTTACTAATGTGCTCGTTGCACATAGTACAGCAATGAGCTCATAGAAGACTCTTTCCCCCGTGGATTCGAACACAAAGACGGCTCTCAGTGTCGAATGACTTGGCATGAGGTGAATTAGTGGCGAATGTTCTCCAATGATTCTGCTTCTATTGCCAACGAGGCCGTATCACTGTCAGAATCGCGAGTCGTTGTTACAAGAACAGAGTACGTTTTCGGTATCGAAGTTCTGGACACCAGTTTCCGCGTAGGGAATAACAGCGAACTGATGCAAAGGCTTTTCTTGACAAGTACACCTTCACAGGGAGAGGGCGAGGCGGAGAACGAGGGTCCGCGGGAGAATATCACGGGGAGAGAAGGTCAGATCAATACGATGAGATATGGCAAACTTGAACGCAAGGAACAAAAGGAAGGCCAAAAGCCGATGATCGGGAGTCGGTACGCTAGTAGTCGTCCAACCATCGCTTCGTCACGATCCATCAGACTGGCTTTTCTCCGCGGATAGATTTTATCGATGGACGTCAGAAAGTTACTAGCAGGTAAAGGGTTCGGCTCACCATACCTCGGTGTGCACAAGTCAAGCTGGCGGTGCACCCCTTCGCAGTTGCGAGCCCACCTTCTACATCTGGTCAATCTTAAGGCTCTCTTCGACGATCTATATGATCTCGGGCGATTGATACGGACGATCACATGCGACTTACTCG
>JBBPOB010000241.1:0-21997 GCA_038091275.1 Tylopilus subfusipes
TCACGACGTGTACTGTAAGCTCGCCGCACATGATGGCAAAGGCTTATCGCCAACGTGGCGCAATTTCCCCTTGGCATTTCCGACTACCGCTCCATCGACGTCTGCTTGATTTTTCCGAAACGCGAAGGCGAGACGTACTATGTCAGGCACAGTCCGGAATACAAGTGGTATTACCCGTCCGATCAGACCCCGGACGAGGTGTTGTCCATCAAGTGTTTCGACTCGGAGGCAAGGTTGGCGCCGCATTCGGCGTTTCCGGACGAGACGAGTTCCGTCGACGTGTCCCCAGAGTCGATCGAGATGAGGATTTTGGTAGATTTTGGTGTAGAAGTTTGCATCGACCGATGCGCGCATACTAGGTTACGTATCCCTTGACAGTTGACGTGCGTAACACCTCAACGCCACCTACGTGGTGAATCGCAGAACCCTAGCGGAACCGAAAGCTGACAATAATATTGACACCCTTGTCGTGACCTACCTTTCTAGCGGAGACCGTCGCCGCAATTTGACGTTTTCCTGATGTGACTTTGCCTATCACCGGGTGCCGAGTAGATGCACTAGCACTTGAGTCCTTTGTCTCATTGACGCCGAGCTCGGGGCCAATAGAACGTCTCAAAGTCTAAGTCCCTAGGATTCAGAACGGGGTTAGATACTCGAGCACCTCCGAGTCGGCAAACACCGGTCAAGTCACTCAAGTGCCTCCGAGTCGTCTTGCCGGAGACAACGAGTTACTGTAAATCGGAACGCATGATGGAGGCCATCCATGGAGGCCATCTAGTACTGTTTCAACCTCGAAGTCGACTTGCAGACGCAGTGTGTATATACTAGCCTATCCGCAACTTACTAGCAAAGGATGGGACACGGTTCCATACAGCCCGTCGCAAATCTCTGAGTACCAAGTGTTCCTAACGATGCTAGTTTGTACGTGGTACTAGTAAATAGCCACATTGTCACCTCGTTTTCTAGTTTTACATAAGTAACATGTTGCTAGTTCGCTTGCCTTGTTCCCCTACAAGAAACCTTTGAAGCTGGTAGCCTGCAAATCATCGTTAAGCATGTCCGTCTAAATACTGGCTCGTTGAGATGTCCAGACGACGCTCAGCTACTATCAACCGGATGATCAACTCCCGTACTATTACGTCGGCTGTAAGGTACTCTGGGCGTGCCAGTGCACGTCTACAACGAGCCACACCCTGCGATCATCGATGCATCCATGATGCGAGAAGCAAGCTGAACGCGCTCAAGCTTGATATCAGTGGGCTCCAATGGGTTCAGTGCGGAGAAGGGTTTTGTCGAGCGAGAGAGGACCATGACGGTATGTTATTCCCAGGTGGAGGATTTACGCGGGGGGCGCGAAGAGGATCTGCATATTTAACCATACCATCAGGAAGAACTCAAATCCAGAGGCAGAGACGGGAAAGTTGATGGCTCGTGGGACTGCAGTGAGTGGTAGATCGGTTGCATGACGCCTGCTCAGGCTGATGGACTAAATTAGTACATGGTGCACGGCGTTCAGTCGTTCGGAGCCGCTGCGGAACAGAAAGTCAAGGGATGTTTCCCTGACGGTGCCGAGAGGCTGTTAAAAGGAAGATACCAAATCATCAACGTCTGGAGGTCAGCCATGTGTCCACTTTTCGTCTGGCGCGTACTAACCTTTGCAAAGGGCCAATCGGTCATAATGTGGCCCACAATCCCCTTGGTATTGTAGACTTGCGCTCCATGGACATGATTTAGTCTCGGTACGCGTGATTTACGCGAGAGGTGAAGGCGTGTCTTATAACGTCAGATACAATCGGGAACACAAGTGGTATTACCTGTCCGATCGAACCCCGGACGAAGTGTTACTCATCGAGTGTTTTGACTCGGATACGGACAAGGTAAGGCTGGCGCCGCATTCAGCGTTTCCGGACGAGACGGGTCCGACGAGCGCGTCGCACAGACAGTCCATAGAGGTGAGGGCTTTGGTGTTCGATAGCGAGTAAGTGCGGATCTGAAGGTTAGGGATGGTGGGTTAATTCGGTCGTTTTTCTCTGGTTGTATTTTTACACTCGTCCCTGCTATCGTAACGGTTTTCGATCCAATGCGTATATACTTAACATGCACAACACCTTAAACCGCCTCGTGACGAATCGTAATCCTATCTTGCTGTTTTCCACGACTGGAGAAACAAGCAGGACGTATTCGGTCTTGACATTCGTGGATCCAATTGGTCAGTGGGGGGAGAAGAATTCGGAATTTACCGACGGAGAGAAGACGCACTCGGAGACCGTTTACTATACCGAGGTGGAGAAGAGGAAGCCAGACCAAACGATTCGTAGCCCGGCAGTAAGTAGATCGCTCCCACAGCGGTGGTCTACGGATGAGCTTGCTTAGCACCTCGTGCATACTGATCAGGCACTCGCTGCAGCAGAACGCATGTCATTGAACGTCTCCTTGAGGACGCTGACATACTATTGAAAGGATGATGCCAAACCATTAATATCAGGACTCGTCAGCCACACGTCCGCTTTCTCGTAGCATGTGCTGAGCATCGCCAAAGATAAGCACGTCGCATGCTGCGCACTTTGTTTTTCTTGGAAACATCTCTATGCTATTCAGACAAACACGAACTCCCCGACGCTGAGTCTCCGCAAGCCAGATCTAAAGCTTCGAGATCAGCAGATAGTCCTTTTGATATGAAAAAGCACTAGACCTGTGCATGCTGGTGGGCCGTGACTCACATGTAGGCGCACTACAGACCGTGGCTCACAAGAACCTGAGTGTCAACATGTCAACTTCCGCTCTAACAACGTTGAAGCAGATTTGGTCACGACGAGCTCCATCTAGCCTCGCATTAAAGGTATGGCATACAGCGTCAAGTACCTGGTCGTCTGATCAGACCCCACGCGAGGTGGGTCTCTGAGACGGAGTAAATGTTGATGTCGAAGTCTAGCCCTCCGCGAGAGATGAGCCCTGTGAGCAAGAGACGAACCAGTTTTTCGCCATATCGGATTCTCCCACACAGTACGCCTCCTATTAAACAAGTCACCTAGTATGCACGGTGAAGTTTGCGTGTGCCTCGCTGAGCGCATCGGACAATTGCAGCCCTGTGAGCTGTTCGTCTGGCATATCCTTGTTAGCAGATGGATAGCAACGTATTCCCTGTGCAGGTGGTACTACTCAGTAGTACAGGTGCACAATCAACGCCAGTATAACCGGTACCTCCTGGTGACGTTGGTACTAGACCTTGGGGTTGAGGAGGTTGCTAACCGTACTAGCTCGGAGTACATTCCCACGACCAGAGACGCGTCATTGCTGGATACGGTGTGGCTCCAAGCACTGTTTGCCTTGTAATCACTACGATGTCGAGCAACGACGCACTCCTCAAAGAGGCCGAGTTGGCCGCTGCTACCAACCCAAAGCGCGCCGAACAAATCTACAAGCAGATTCTAGGTTCAGCGAGTACGTCCATCTCATCGCATATTGCACCACGAAACCTGAGCTTTCGCAGCGTCGACGTCCAATGGAACCTCTTCCACCCGTGATCGAGACCAGTCACTTCGAGATCAAGAAGCCGCCATGATCAAGCTCGCCGAACTTCATCGTGATCAAAAGTGCGTGTTTGCCTCTCTTCACTTCCTAAACCGAGCCTGACAATGTGCAGAAATGCCAAGGGCCTGGCAGAGGTCATCACATTATCGAGGTCATTCATGTCGTCAACAGCAAAGGCCAAAACCGCCAAGCTCAGTAAGTCGCACGCCATCTCGTGCTGGCAAACCGGTGTGGTGCAAGTATTGAAAAAACGTCTAGTTCGAACGTTGCTCAATTACTTCAACGACATTCCTAACAGTCGTCAAGTTCAGATCGACGTTCTCATGGATAATATTGACTGGTCAAATCGTGAAAAGCGCAGATTCCTCAAGCACAGTCTAGAAATTCGTCTCGTCGCATTGTAAGATCACGTAACACGAGCCTAGTGCATCGCTCGACTCATTTTTGTAGACAATTAGAAGCCTCGCAATTTAAGGCTGCATTGATGCGGATTGATGCGCTTTTGATGGAGCTCAAGAAACTCGACGACAAGATGATCCTCACGGAGGTCCATCTTCTTGAAAGCCGAGTCTACCGAGGGGTTGGTAATTTCACCAAAGCAAAGGTACATCTCTTTTCTACTCGTAGTCGAGTATATTCACCAGAAATCTCTACAAGGCAGCACTCACTTCGGCCAGAACTGCTGCAAACTCGATATATTGCCCACCTCACCTCCAAGCCGCTCTTGACCTTCAGTCCGGCGTCCTACATGCGGAAGACAAAGATTACAGCACAGCATATTCATACTTTGTTGAGACGTTTGAGAACATGACCGCTCAAGACGATCCAACTGCACTGACGGCACTCAAGTACATGCTTCTGTGCAAGGTCATGCTCAACTTGGTCAGTTCGTTCACCACGGATCTTCCAATCATATCAATCTACTCGAGTAACCTAGCCCGAGGACGTCACATCGCTTCTATCCGTCAAACTTGCTACCAAGTATGCTCAATTGAGAGAAATCGAATGCATGCGCGCCATTGCGATCGCTCATCAAAACCGTAACCTGGCCGAGTTCGAGAAGGTTTTGCGTGATTATAAAGACGGTCCGTTGCTCGTCCTTCCCATGCCGTTCAGACCCAAGCATCTCTTCCAGAGCTCTCGTCAGATCAAACAATTCGTTCTCACCTTGCCGCGCTGTATGATACCCTGCTGCAGCAAAACTTACTCCGCATCGTCGAACCATACTCTGTTGTTGAGATTGACTACGTGGCGAAGCAGGTCGGCCAAAGCCGACAGGAAGTCGAAGCAAAGCAAGTAGCATACTCGAGATGTGTTATGTCCTGATTGACTCCTTTAAAAGACTGTCACAAATGATCTTGGACAAGGTCTTGCATGGGGTGCTCGATCAAGGAAGGGGGTGTCTTCTTGTATACGATAAACCCGAAGTCGACGTACGTATTCCCTACACAATTGGCTATCCAGTGCTCATGTCACAGGTGCTCGCTATTTAGAACACGTATGGCGCTGCTATCGATACCCTCGAGCAAGTCGCCAAAGTGGTGGATTCGTTGTACGCAAAGGTACGCTGTACGCCTCTGTGAACTTCTCACTGTATGATAACGGCTACAAATGAACTAGACGGTGAAAATTGCGTGACAGCCCTTGTAACAATAGTAACATTAATGTTCCGCTCACTGAATTGAAATCAATCGTCGTTCGAGGGGCCAGCTGATTAGCGCAAACGTATCGGTCAAAGAGAGGCTGAGTAAGCACTTGCAGGTAATGTAACATTCACTCGATATCGTTTGGCATTCCTACTATGGGGGTAGTTTAGTGGCTCCGTACCATAAGTTGACCAGGAACAACGTACTCCATACGATATGGAGCAAAAAAAATCCTTCATGTCCCCGTGGGGTAGTGTACCCTATGTAGGACAGTTTAATCTAGGTACAAAGGGGCACCTGCGCCCCCGCCGCGTCCCCGGTCGTTCGAATGCCCCAAGCCTTCACCTTAGTCCCGTCGTTCCCACCGACAGTTTTAGACGAACCGGCCTTCCAATCGGCGGCGTCCCTGGTGATGCTTGACGTGTAGTGGGAGAGGTCGGCCAACATATGCTACGGATGTCATGTACTCGGACCGTCCCGGACATGGAGCTTTGGTTAGTCATGTTGTCCGAGTCGTTGGTCTCGGAAGGTCAATGAAGTGCCTCCGATGTCGAGGGGCGAACAGTATCCAAAATGGCTCTGCCAGAGACCAGTTATATATGTCTCGAATAAGATGTTCGAGGAGGTATCAGGTGCGTGGAACCTAAGCAGCCTCTGGGTTTCTAGGAAGGCGCCGGGGATTTGAAAGGATAATCCGAGATTGTAATGCAGACTCATCACACTGTGACGTCAGTCAATTAGTCCATGGTGCCAAGCCCAGGAGGCGCTACCATCCTTTGACAAACCCGCGCGGAACGGCACTTTATCAGATCCATCGAATTTCGAACTTGAAGTTCAGTATCCCTTTGGCAATATAATCTAAGCAAATGAACTTTGGGGTGGCCTTTGAATCCCTGTAGGTATCTAGAGACGAAAAGACGTAGATAGCACCCTACTAGTCTAAAAGGATCTTTGCAATAGACCTTGGAGGCATGACATTTTCTCTGTGTCTGTTCAGAACATGTTCGAAAGTCCGTGGGATTGGGCCAGATGTTTGGAAAATTCTAAGCCACAGGCAAGATCTCAAGGTGGATAGTCACCCAACCACATTGATGCACAGCATTGACAATAGGGAATACGAGTGAATGAAACTGGGACGCAATGCCGTCAGTTCACTATGATATTCCATCTACCCCTTGTAGACGGCCAAATAAAAGTAAAATGTCGCCGATACTGTTATCCTATAGTGCACGACGGGATATGAGCCCACTGAGGGCCAGGGAATCATCTTGGTATTCGCGAGATGCTCCCCAGTGACTGTGCATGCTCTTTAGAAGAACAGAATCTGCTGACAGACCTTGCCTCCCTAAGTGGACTTTGCAGTGTGCCTTCCAATGATCCAGAGGATGCGTGGCCACCTGGTTAATGAATACCCGTAGGACAACTCCTGATCGACGACGACATTCTTCATGGATAACCTGAAATTGCTGCCAAGCAACTGGGTCGCAAATTTCTCCAGCGTGCATGCACCATATAACTTGAACGGATGGATATCAGCGATCAGTTTCCAGGCCGTGGCTCAACGAGACCTGCAGGAGCCAGTCGTTGATTTTTTCCCTAACATAGCCACCATCCAGTGTCTTGTCGAAGCCCGGAGTGTCCCAGACCTGAAAAGGCGCGGTCCCAAGCAAGGTAGCATAACTGACACTACTTTGTCCCGCTGTGTTAAGCACCTCCATCTTCACGTTTTTCTTACCCGACGGTCGCCATCAATTGATCCGGTAACATGTAACCTGATATTCGCAGACCTTCTTTTGCCATTCCGTCCATGTGGAGAGAGAAGAAAGGTCACAGAGTTTGTCTGTAATGATCTGAAGCGGGCGACTGCTTACGAACAATCGCATCCCTCTGTTCGTGAGCTTGCGAAGAGCACTGAGGAGGCTCTCGATATCTCGATATTCATCCAAGGCATCTACGACCACAGAGGGTGGTCGGCCAAACTGTCTTGCGGCACGAGGAACCAAAGGAGCAATGTTCTTGGTATGTTCGAGGACCAATGTGCCTTTGGTTTGTCCATTGACCAGTCGTTTACTAGTTGGATCAAATTTTGGCCAGTGCCATTGTGGAGTTTGCGCACAAGCTGGGAGAGAATGGAACGCATGACAGCTGCAGCGCTCGTGGTCTGCTCGTCCCTGAAATCACAATAAAAGAAGACAACAGATTCTCCGTCTTTTAGTGTTTTCCTAATCCCCTCGATTACGGAAGCGCTGTGGAAACCGTCAACCTCAGCTAATAAAACCACACATTGACGCACGCTAGCACTGTCTTTCCTGCACGAGCTGCGACAATTCTCCATCAGCATGAAGCCAGAACATCGGGTAGCTTAAATAGTGCACCTTTGCCTTGTAACCACAAGAAGGAATCATCACCGTTCCTTTCATACCTTGTAGCGATCTGTCTGAGGCAGCCACTCGCATGTGTCAGGCATTCATATTTTTCCATTGCATTTGAATCCGTCCAGCCATTGCAGATCCAGGACAGAGTCGAGTTTTTCCCCTTGTGATGGCGTGTCAGGACCAAGATCTTGATAGATGTACAACATACGTACAATCAACTCTCTCTTTTTTTTTGCTCCGCACGAGAGCCTTTGATTTGACTTTCCGGGAAACTTCAACAACCGCTCCCGGCTGCTGACGATTATGTTCCGTCTCGTAGTTCTTGATTGGTGAACCCTACACCATCAGATTGTCTAGAAATATACCAGACCTCTGGCGTAAGCAAGAACGGAAAAAAGTTTTGTAGATCATTGAACAACTTGATTGCCTCGTTGATCCTAGCCTCCGTATACATGGACTGGACTGCGCTGCTGACTTTACCCCACAACGTCCTTCCACCGAGATATGTTGCGATCAACCTTTCCATGTCGCTCAATATGTGCAAGCACGTGTCAGGTTCTTTGCTAGAGCCAATATTCAAGTCAAGGGTCGAGAGAGCCTGAGGTGTTGCGATATTAACCAGTGAGCATGCTTGTCTAAACGAGTCCGGGCACTGACTCGCTGCAAGTTGGCATTTGCCCGTGCGAGTCCAGTGTGGAGTCTCTTGGAAACACCTGCGATATCGATCAGAGTTTTATGAGCTTTCTGACGCTGAGTGTGTCGTCCATACTTGGTGGCGAACATGAAGAAAGGTTAAACTCGACAACTGGATTCTGTGCTATTACCTAATTCCGAAGTCACTGTCTAGCCTCGTACTATCATGGCTGAATCAGACGCTGGCGCCTACTCGAGTACAGAAGATAATGATCTCGTCGTCGTAGAGCGGTGAGGTGAACATCCTCCGAACAGATCCTCTTGAGCTGATCTTGACCACCAGTCCGATTGCGCGTGTGGCATTACCGTCGGCAGAGGATCACGACGACGGTTCCGAGTACGAATCGGCCCAAGAAGACGTGGAAGAGAACGAAGAAGATCCTCTCGAAGACTTTCCGGACGACGCGGACGTACGAGATTCACCGTCTCTTCCAGGAGTTATATCACGGTCGCTGACGCGTCGGGGTTAGGAAATCGAGCTCGTGCATGCACGTTTAGGCTCGCTTGCACCACTGCGATTGCAGCGCTTTGCAGGACATCTAAGGCGGTTGTGTCTTCGACAGAACGCCGTATCGTCTCTCGATCCGGGAGTGTTTTGTCAATTGCAGAAGCTGGATGAGTTGGATCTGTATGACAACAAGATCAAGACGGTCGGTCATGCCCTGGATCAGCTGTCCTCGTTGACGTGAGGCATCATTTTCGCACTGCCTAACAAATGCTGACGTGCGGCGTTGACAGCACGTTGGATCTGTCGTTCAACATGCTACGAAGGATACCAGATGCCCTTACTCATCTACCATCTCTCCAGACGGTGTATTTTGTACAGAATCGAATTTCGAAGATAACGGGCCTTGAGGCGTCGGTGTCGTTGAGAAGTATCGAACTTGGGGGTAACAGGATCAGAGTACGTTAGCGTGATGTTCATTGTGCATCTTATCGATACCTTTTTCGCAGCGAATAGAAGGGCTGGACGCGCTCGTCAATCTAGAAGAGCTATGGTTAGGGAAGAACAAACTTCCGAAACTCGAAGTATGTGCGACGTCGATGCCCTTGACAACGTTTCTGACTTTCCAATGTCACCAGAACCTGGACAAGCTCGCAAAACTTAGGATTCTGTCTCTGCAGTCGAATCGTATCACTAAGATCGAGAACCTCGAGAAATTAGAGAACCTCGAAGAGTTGTATCTAAGCCATAATGGGGTTGAGAGAATAGAAGGTCTCGAGCACAACGTGAGTGGCTCGCGTAATGTAAGACACGATAATGAATGTTTTTCTTCAGACGAAGCTCAAGACATTGGACCTCGGCACGAATTTTGTCCCTGAAATAGAGAACATTTCACATTTAACTTCATTAGAAGAACTTTGGGTATGTGTGTTTTCGATACGAAGACACAAGTCGGGCTGAACATATCGCCTTTTCTTTACAGCTGAACAACAACAAGATTCCTGATCTGAACGCACTTGAACCACAACTCAAGCACATAACATGGTTGGAAACGATCTATCTCGAAGGTAACCCATGTCAAGAATCGGAAGGTGCAAATTACCGACGGAAGATCATGTTGTCTCTCGCGCAAGTGAAGCAAATTGATGCCACGTGCGTTGTTATATGGACATGGAATTTCGATGCTGACTCGGAGACTAGGTTTGCGAGACCGCTGTAGGATTCTAACCTGGGGTATCACTACAAGTACCACCTCGGTTCGTTCTATTCAGTATTTTGAGTTCTCCCCTGAGATACGTATAGTATCATTATGACTTCATTGATACCAACATCATGTTCATTCTTTTCTTTTCAAAAGCTGATGAGCGGTTGCGCAGCACGACACGACCTCGCCGGACACATTTCAAGCACGATATTTTTGGGCTGTTTACCACGTGACTAGTAGTTACATAATACCAGCGCTACCCAGCGCGTTCAAGCTCTTTGGTATAACAGCACCGTCGTCGTTTGATACCCAGAACTAGTCCTTGATGCCCCCGGCTGACAAGGCGAGAGCTGCAGGTGTCAGCATTTCCTCCTTCTTCGATCTAAAAACCGAACTTGCAAAGAAATCAGACGAGTTTGCGAGGACGAAAGTAGCAGGCGGTCCCAAGTATGTTCCGGGTGAAGGGCGGACGCGACCAGACAAGGTATGGACCCATCTCATACCACCTGGTCTTTGTTGTTTGTGTATAGGGAGCCGGCATTGCTTACGATCCGGTGTACCCCATTGTCTAGAAACCGACCGTATGGGCCCGATCGAACAAGGACGTGCAAGGGCGTGCGGCGCGCGACATCGAACTCGAAGCAGTGAGCAAGGTCACGGTCGAGTCGGCGCGAGCGGCGTTGGAGCGCAAGGCCAAGGTGTATGAAAAGTTGATGAAGGGCAAGTCGGGAGGGTTGACTGAGAAGCAGTACGAGGCGTTGCTGGTGGACGTGCGTGTCTCCTTTCCATCTCTGCGTGCGTATGTTGACGTGGTGGCCAGTTTGATTCAAAGGCTGCCGATCACTACGAGTCGGATAGTGATGATGTGGATGAGTCGTTGACTGTCCCTACCAAACCGGACGAGGAAGAGGTGTGTTATTCTTCCCATGAATTTCTGTGTGTGCGGTGTTTATTTGGGATGCAGGACGATCCTATCATTGAATACGAAGACGAGTTTGGGCGGTTACGGACCAGCAGACGATCAGAGGTACCACGTCATCTCATGCCCCAGTCACAAGACGAGGAGGGAGACGTTGACGATGGGTAAGTTGCCTCAGTTCTTTCGTGGGTTGGATCTGACATGCTATATGTGTACGACAGGGACGTCATTCGTGCGTATATGTGTTGAAAAACAGCTGTCCATGGCACTGACCCGTTGTTCTTCTCTTAGACAATCCTGTCAACTTCTTCCCCGTATACGAGCCATCCGCTGAACGTATCAAGGCCGTGCAGGACGAGCTTGCAGAGGCGAATAACCCTCTCTCGTCGCACTACGATGCATCAAAGGAAGTCCGCGCAAAGGGCGCTGCGTTTTACCAATTCTCTGGAGACGAAGAAACGAGAAAGAAACAGTTGGAAGACCTCAGAATGGCTCGCGAAGAGACGAAGAAGACGCGAGAGGATCTCGGCGCGATGGATGTACGACCCGGTGAAGTGGAAGGCATGCGCGAAGAGAATGGTCAGTCTACTAATCGAGCGCTTGAGAAACGCAAGCGAGAGATCGAGGAACGACGGACCCTGCTGGAGGCAAAGCGCAGGAAGACAAGGATGACACAGGAAGAGTATGTGGTTACGGGGCAATCTTCGAGTTCGGTGACCTCTCCGGTGACATTTGTGGCCAGCGATCCGTTCATTGCACCGGAGAAGAAGGTTGTAACAGCCACCTCACGCACACCTGAAACTCCGGACCCGCGCACTACCCAAGGTGCATATTCTGCCGCCGATGCATTTTTAGCCCAACTTGAGCAAGATATTCTCAAAAAACGATGATACTCCCCTCGCCCCTCCGTACTGTGAACCCGGCTTGGTAAGTTGGCTAGATTCTACGTTGTATGTTTTAGATTGAAGTAGGCTTTCTCGCTTCTAAAACCAGCCTCTCTGGACATCTCAATGAAAACCGACCAGTCTCTTGTTTATACTCGACTATCCAAACACCCTGCGTTTGACACCTCCCCTTGAACGGCTCTCTCCCGAAATTACGTCATCCATGAACGTCTTCGTGGCCTTGAGGACGTCGATGGTCGGCTTCATCGCCATCGCATGCCCGCAATTTAGCTTTATCTGCTTAGCGTTGGGTTGATTTCGGACAAATAACAGCAAAACATCGATGGTCGAAAACCACGCTAGAGCGAACCCTCTTCCAGAAATATGATTGGGTCGTCCTCATGGGGGTGTCTCCTACGTATAACATGCCTTCTTGCGCATCCTACAACGCCAATTCGTCTGGCGTATGTCCAGGAGTATGCAAGACGGTGACACCCAGAGGCACGCTGGGTCGATGTTATCGACTGAAGATGGGGGACGAGATTAGGCTTGTATGACGGAGTGCGAATGCCCAGATTGTCGCACAGAGAGTAACTAGGAAGGTTTGCAGGCGAGACAAAGGTAGGGTCATGACTGGAACCTAATGTCGATCGCAAAGGTTTCGGCGCCGACGTGCGTCAAGTACAAGAAGTCGTACAACCACCATGTACGAATATGATCATACAGTGACTGTGCACCAGGGTGTACGACAGCTTTCCTCCCAGGTTGAGGGTCTCCCTGCGTTATGTTCACTGGGACGGACTATGAACGTGCGTAGATCTATGAGTTCAATATTGGGATTGTTTATTCGACCGCCGCATCCCACGTTGAGGAGGATGGTCTGAGCGGCGGGTATGATCTTGGCGTAGATGAAGAGGGATGTTCGTTCCAGATATCGTCCCATTCTTTGATGAGGAACATGCTGCGGGTCAATCGGCCCGCTGTGAAGGCGAAGAGATGTGTTTCTCTGGGCACCTTTGGCGAAGCTGGTGCTTGGTTTGCGCTTATTACATGAGGTGTCTACGGATGATGCAATGGAGCGGGATCAAAGGGGACGAGGACGGTGGCAGAATCTATCGATTATACACGCACTGACTCGGAGGGTATGATGGCTGCATGCACATGGGAGTGGAATGGATCTAGGACCCAAAAACAATACTGCATTATATCTCTTTGTTCCGTTTGGAGGAAAAGGAATCGATCTCCTCGTGGAGGGTGTCTCAAAGGTCCCACAAGTACGCCGGTACCGCGGGGCAGCCGAGTCGTCATGGTCGACTGCCAATTTGGCCTCGAACACGCGTATGTTGTATCGTATGAGGTGGCTGCAGGGAGTATATGTCCAAGAGGACGACAACGGCTTGGAGTTTATCGTGGAGTGGAGTGGGCAGCTGGCTGAATCAATCCATCTATGATGGAGAGCCTCCATTGATGTCTACCTCTTTCTCGGTGACGATATCAATGAAGGCGTCGCTTATCGGGAGCGATCAACCCCCCGAGACGGGACAGATTACAGCAACCTCTTCCCCCCCGCGCAGATATACCGACTCGACCTCCGACTCTGGCACCATCTCCGCATTCACGCTCCACTGACTGGATTCGAGGACCTTGTCCAGGCCTGAGTTGGGGTGCAACGAGATGAGGAGGGCGGCGAGGGATGCGAGTGGGAATTTGGGATCTGGATCGGTGATGGTGGTGGGGAGAACGATGGATTGCTCAAAGAGCGCGGTGGAGGTGGATGCGGCTGCAAAGTAGAGTACGGTAATGGAGCGAGTCATGGTGTGGTGACGCCGAGACGGAACAAGCCGTCACGCGTCCGCGTCATCCCCCTATAACAACAACGCCCAGGTCCCTGTCAGCTCATGACAAGTGAATCTCCTCACGTCCTCCTCTTGGGCGTACCAAAGAAGCCCAATCACCCAAGTCCTTCTGGCTTCTGCCAGAAGCTAGAGACCTTCCTTCGTTACAGCAAAATCTCATACGAGCTCCGCGACACTTATCCCTTCAAAGCTCCGAAAGGCAAGGTCCCCTATGCAGAGATAGCCCACGACGGCAAGACAATCACCATCCCCGACTCTCATTTCATCATTCAGTACCTCGTGGAGAATCGTCTCATTAAAGACCCAGACGAGCTGGCAGGGTTGACGGCAGCACAGAGAGCCGAGTCGAGGGCGTTCCAAGCGTACGTCGAAGAAGTGCTCTACACTGCCGTCGTATACGATAGATGGTACATCGACGAAAACTACGCCGTTACGACAAAGGAGACGTTTGGCGACTCCCCGTGGCTCGTGCGGTCGATCATGCCATGGTTTTTCAGGTGGAGGGTCACTGGTGTGCTCTACTCCGCCGGGATCGGGCGGCATTCACCAGAGGAGGTGCATCGCTTGCAACAAGAAGCTCTCGAAGCGCTCCAAGTCAAGTATGCCGAGCACGAGTACTTCCATGGCGGGAAGCTTCCTTCTCGCATCGACCTGACGGTGTACGGTTTCCTCGCCAACATCCTGACGACGGGCGGGAATCCGTACTTTACGAATCTGGTTCTGAAGAGCGCAGTGTTGAGGTCGTTTGTGAGAGAGATGACGCGCTTGTTGTTTTCAGAGTACGAAGGCTTGTTAGGCAAGGTGGAGTCGCCGTAGTTTTGACACCGGTTACTGTGGGCAGTGCGTATGTAATGAGAATATAGTTGCCGAGTCTGTAACAGCTCTCCATCGCAACGCCATACCCCGCTCGCCCTCTTCCTTTCTTCCTGCTACCTCCAACTCGCCCCGCAGCCCAACACGTCCTCCCTCGCTGGCGGCGTATCGTGTACCCTCCCTTCCTTATTCCAGACCTAGCCGGGTCGGTTGCCGTGAGTAGTCCTCAAAGCCAAGTACAACTGACGGAGGCGAACGACCCTGCTCCCAGCCTCTTCTTGCTTTTTGTTTCCCCCAACGCCAAAATTTCAACTCTTGTCCCCAGGGCCCCGATCCCTTCTGCGAGGGGAACCTCGGCAGTTCGCTCCTTTCGACACCAGTCGTTTCACCTCCACCCTCGCTTGTTTTGTACCTCGCGATATCCCGCGCCATGTCGTTCCACCACAAGATAGTTCGTAAGCGCGATGTCTACCTCCCACTCTCCGGCTCTATGGTAGAAAGCGACCCCACGCCCACTGCATCTGTCTTGGCCCAAAACACGGGTGCAGTCGCCAACCCCAGCTCGGCTCCGTCGGGCATACCCCTCGTCAACTCACCCTCTACTTCCGTGGCGCAGTCATCTACTCCCACCGCCACCGGAAACTCCTCTGCCTCGTCCTCCAATCAAATTTCGATGGGAACGGTGATTGGTGCCTGTGTTGCTGCCCTCACCGCCCTCATTCTCGCCGTGCTACTCGCCGTTTACTGCTCCAGGCGGCAAAAGCAAGCCGTTGCGTATTCCAAGTCCCGTAACGTCGCAAACAATGTTTCGCGGAGGCGTTCTCATATGGAGCCCTGGAAACGGATCACCGACGATGCAGATCGGTGGGAAGGACAGGAGCAGTCTATGAAGCAGCGTCCGCCGTCTGCCACGTTGGGCACCATGTTTCAGCGCACTCTTAGCAATACCTCGGCGGAGAAATCGACAGAGACACACAATCGTGAGTCAGTCGGCACCATGCAACATTTTGCCAAGTACCACCCTGGCTTGGCCGCCGAGATGGCGTCACATGGCACCGTCACCGGTGTGGATGGCAAGGTTGCTAAACCCCAACCAGTCCTGCGTTTCATGGGTCGTGGTACAGACAATGCACCTCCCGTTTCCTGGGATGGAGAGACCGTGGGTGAAGAGTCGTTCATTTCGCTACACTCGAGTTGGTCCAACTCTACGTCACCTATGATGGCTACCGCAAAGTCGACGCCACCTGCCATGACTTCTTCCCTCCATCGCTGGGAAAGTGCGGAGGTGGTGCACGTTGGCTCAGAAGTTTCTAAGGACGGAGAACTTCAGAATCCTTTTGCAGACTCCAGGGCGAGTTCGAGTTCCATCAGGAGCGGTACGAAGGGTCAAAATCCCTTTTTCGGTGGCCGCGATCATCCTGCCAGGCGCACGTTACTTCCTCACACAAACAAAAATCCTTTTGCCGATCCAGACACACGGCGCGATTCGTCCGCCGCGATCCAGTCCTTGATTGCTGCACTCGAACAGCCGAGCAATAGCGACAGAGTCGTCTCTGTCCAATCGTCCTTCTACTCTCACATGACCAGAGATGACGGGGACTCCACGATCAGCGTCACAGCCTTCCCCTATCCGCCGACCCAAATCAACATTCGTTAGATCCGTCCCTGTTCTTTCACGGGATCGCTCTCTCGTATGAAATTACCATCCTGTACACATCTGCCCTGTTCTTGATGCTTTCGTGTGCGTTATCAAGACTTCTTGCCATTATTAGACGATGCTTTGATTTTCCCGTTGTCGTTCAGCATGCCATGATTGGTACTGGCTTACCCCGCCTCCGCTTCCCCCTTCTCTGTCACTCCCTTCATGGCTTGCGTTGCTGTTTTTGATTCGCTTTTTTTTAATTGTGTGCACTACTGCCCCTCGTTTTCGTCGATTATCGGATACATCCACGATGATTCAGAATCCAACTCCAACTGGTGCGCGGCGTGCTACCTTGTCTTGAATCGTGGGTGTGACTAGATATGTACCTCTTTTCCGTTCGTCCTGTCTCGCAGACGAGGTCGTCCAGATTTGGACTCTCCATGGTACTCACCACCTAAGTATCGAGCGTGTGCCTCTTGTTCCGTAGCAACTATCAAACTCGATCAGGCCGTGTTGTCGATTCTGCTCACTCATCATCGACTGATGTGAGACTGTTTCAGTGTTCTCTCACGCCCATCCCACGTCTCTCAACAGCATGTCACACAGTAGACCGCGTAGACGACGTCGATTGTTATCCCGTTTATTGCTCGTCCTCGCTCTCAGCCTGCTCCCGTCCACCTGCACAGTCCCGTCGGCTTCCCAGGGTGACGGTACACACGACGAATGGGCAAACGTGCGTCTACTTTTACTTAAAGTACGTGCACGCAACCCATCGCGTCCGAGTCCTCGGATCGAACCCATCAAGCCACTGGACCGCCTAAACGTCACCGGGACGCACCACAGAGGGCACAGGGACGCGCCAGTATGTATAACGTGTTTTCTTTTTGTTTTTCCCGCCGGCCCGGGTGTTTACCTGCCCCTGTGGGGCCCAAGGGAAGGACGGCTTACGTTGGGGGATGACTAGGCCTTGGACGGTCGTTCACACAGACCCTTGGCGTGTGTGGTTGTCTCGCATGATAAAAGGGAGACAGCAGCACCTTTTCCTTCCTATCCAGCGGTATCATACCCACAGGCTCTCACGCGGTGCATCAGTCGAACACGACCGTTTGTGTGCTGTCGTCCAATTGACTTGGATTCCGTTCCGATCAGGGTTAACAGGACTGATATCCAATGGCGAAGCAACTTCGTGAGTTCCGACGCGCAGTCGTCAGAGCTATCTCTGATCCCGAGTCGTTCATGTCACAGGTATGCACACGGCCGCGACCACGGACATGCACTCCCTCATGCTGACGATCGCCTCCAAGAAATCGAAACCAGATGACTCGGAGCCACCCTCGCTCGCCCGAGCCCAGACAGCGAACGGGTTGATCAGTCCTGGCTTACGCGAGGAAGACGAGGTGGTGGAGTTCTCGCTCCAGGATGTGATCGATCAGACGAAATCAGACATGCCGCTCCGTCTGATCTGCACCGAAGACGGCAAATTGTACGATCGGAACGCGATCGAAACGCGGTTCAGAGCAGAACACGCACCGTCCTTCGAGCAGACCACGACGTCGACCAACCTAGACGCGATGGTCGACGCTGTGGAAACGTCGTTTGCATATGCCATGTCTTCGCATCGGCGGGAGGCGGTGGAGCCGTTGTACAAGGATCTGGACGGGTCGGATGTGTTCTCCCTCGCAGAGTCCTCCGGGACGAGCAAGCTGAAGCATTTTTGTCTGCACGCACGCGAACGCGGCTTTCGATGGGCGTGGTTGGACACTTGTTGTATCGACAAGAACAGTACCTCGGAGCTCCAAAAGTCGATCATCTCCATGTTCAAGTGGTATAGAGACTCGGCGATGACGATCGTCTACCTCGGTGACGTGTCCGACAACTCGATCGAGGCATTCAAGAGGAGTGTTTGGTTCTTGAGAGGACGGACATTGCAGGAGCTGATTGCCCCACACCGACTCGTTTTTTTCCAATCTGATTGGACGTTGTTGATCACGTCCGAAGATCTCCCTCTCGACAATTACAAAGCCTCCCCCGCCTTTCGCCAGCTGATCACCGAAATCACCTGCATCGATGACACCTCGCTCACCCACTTTGACCCCGCATCGCACACCCCGACCGTCCGACAACGCATGAGCTGGGCCGCGCGCCGCAAGACGACAGAGATCGAAGACATTGCCTACTCCTTCATGGGTATCTTTGGCGTGCACCTCCCCGTCATGTACGGCGAAGGCTCGAGCGCGTTCTACCGCCTCCAGATCGAGATCATGACTACCTCGGACGACGCGTCGCTCTTTGACTGGACTGGTGCGCCGTCAGCCTCCAACTCGCTGCTCGCCGCGTCCCCGGCGTGCTTTGACCCGTTTGCGCCGCCGATCGTGGATCCGGTACCGGCGACGATGCGGCTTGCGCGGACGCTCCATCGGATGCCGTTCGTAACGGAGGTCCAGCGCGGGATCGACAGGCTTAGCGTGGGGCTGTTCAACCTGCAGGAGCGCGTCAGCGTGAACGCGCAGCACCCGGCCAACTACATGGCCGGTGCGAAAGTACACTGTCATGGGCTCGAGTATATCGTGTTGGACGTCGAGGAGACCAAGGCCATGTCGGACGCGCGTGCGGCGGCTGGGGAGGGCAAGGACCCGAAGGTGTACCAGTATCACATCATCGCCGAGTGTCTCCATCCGATCACGCTCACGCTCCCGGAGCCGATCAAGACGGGATTTGGGTATGGGCGGATGGAGAGCAGGTATATGTGTATATTCAGGGTGTGGGAGCAGTCACTGGCGACGGGGCGGTCTGAGACTGAGGACGATGGGACTCATCCGCTGCGACAGCCGTTCGTAGCGCACTTGTTGATATCCAAGCCAGGTGGGGTATATAGGCGGGTTCGGGTCAAGGAGCGGATCGTGGCCAAGCTGGCGCCTCCGTTGGAGTTTAGGATGGTCATCGAGCTTCGAACTCTTATGATCGAGTGAGCGCTGTAACTGCACGACATGGAATGTATAGTTTCTATCATAACGTATAGTGAAACAAGACGCGTGCTTGGAACTTGTGACTCAACTCGAGCAGCTGCATTGGAAGCCCAGCAGCCGCTTCTCCCCAATACCACAGTACCGCCTCTCTTCTCTAATCTCTGGGTCGAGCTCGTCGTCGGGCGTGTCGTCCCCCTCGGCGCCCCATGGCTCAAACGGAGAGCAAGCCATCTACGAATGCATAAACGTGTCACGTCTTCCTTGCTACACCACGGGAAAAACACACACCTCCAACACCTTGGCGAGAACGCGCGTCCCAGTCGTAGGATCCGCCTCCACCTTCTTGATGACCTCCTCCAGGAGCCACTGGCGCAACACGAAACGCGGGTTTGCAGCCCTGGCAGCCTTCTCCCTTGCCGAGTCATAATCCGACTCCGCGGCCCACTCTGCAGCCTCACGCCCAATCCGGTCAGCGTACTTGCGGAGCCATTGTGTCCACTCCTCCGTCTCCCGTACGTTGTCCAGCTGATCTGGCTCCGGCGTCCCTCGCAGCAAACGGCCGATGAATGCATCCAACGCGCCCGTCCTCTCCCCGCGCTGTGAATCGTCCCTCACCACCATCCCCCGTCGGAACCCCGACAGCGTTCTAAACGTCCCGTGGAAATCCAATTTCTGGCGCTCCATCATGTCCAGAAGGGGCTGAAAGATCTCCGACTGGTCATCATCGACCCTGAGTCGAAGCGCGAGCCGTTTGCGCAAGAGGCGGTTGTACTCGACGGCGCATGTCTCTTGGAGGACGCGTTCCATCTCGGATTTGGTCTCCTCGAGGGCAGTGGTGCGCCACGACTGGAGAGTGTCAGACGAAACGTCGGCGGCCCAGCCTTGTTTGACGACCTTGTTCCCGAGGGATATTTCAGCGCCGATGAGTGGGGCGAGCGCATTGAGCAGGGCGCGACACGCATAAACACTGTGGACGTCCATACGGTGGACGTTCAGATGAAAAGAACGTACTCACATCATATTTGGTTGATGCTAGAATGTTCAATTAGAAGACGGCTCGAGTTAGAGTCGTTTATCTCACCATGTAGGCGTATCGTCCTTCAGAGTCACTGTGATTGCAGATATGATAGGAATCAAAGACGTCCATGAACGCATACGGTCCTATGGACACTTGGAATCGCGACAAGAAGTTCAGGTCATGGAGCACTTACCATAGTCGATCGTGAGTCCCATAATGGACACGCTGACACCATGTCAGAATACTCGCAGAACAATCTCCAAAAACTCACTTGTCTGTATTGATAACGCCATGCATGAATCCATACGCTTGCCAGGCTGCAACCATCCGTGCGTTTCTGCGAGCCACCTCAAAGACTAATGCCTTGCCCCATGCGTCACCCGATTCGAGCTTCAACACCTTGACAACATATTCTCCCAAAATACGCAACGCCTCGTAATTGGCGTCTTGCTGCCCGCCGCCAAAGAAGAACATTTTGGTAGGTGGAGATAGCGCTTCGAAGTTGCCAATC
The DNA here is from genome assembly GCA_038091275.1 of Tylopilus subfusipes. Classification (NCBI taxonomy): domain Eukaryota; kingdom Fungi; phylum Basidiomycota; class Agaricomycetes; order Boletales; family Boletaceae; genus Tylopilus; species Tylopilus subfusipes. The sequence goes on from JBBPOB010000241.1 coordinate 20,504, forward strand.
CGGATGAAACTTTCCGCGACACGGGTACATATACAAGCTGTCTCAATCCTCTCGCGTATGACCGGTAGTTCAGGGAGATATACCAGGCCAAGGGAACGGGTAGTAGGTATCGATAGTGCATGCATAGCTTCATAAAGGTTTCGTGATCAACGTTAGAAACTCGTGTATAGGAACAAATCACCTTCGGAGCATAGAAACTCTCGGATCGAAGAACGCAACACGGCCAACCCATCCGCCGTTCTAGCAAACGGGGTACGACCAGCCCCTTTGAGCTGTAGTTCATACGTCACGCCCTCCTCGGACGGACATGGCGTCGACACTACGCCTCCCCCCAAAGAAGTGAACAAAGTCTGGTAGCGCCCATAGTGGCTCACTCACGAATCGAAATCGCCCGCCCGTCCCCGAGTTGACCCGCCCAGCTGCCGAACTGATGCCCGCTGTACCGAAGCGACCACGGCGCGTAGCCTTTGCCGTCTGCGGTGACGTCCGCGGACATGAGGACCGCGTGCCCGCTCAGCACGTCAACGAGCTCCTGACGAACGCACGCTGCGTGCGACACCCCCGAATCCCCCGTTCGCACGTCCGTATCCGCGTCCACCTCAGAGCTCGACGGTACCAGCGCTGGCTGGCCGAGCATGGCAAACGAATCCCCGACGTCCAAGTGCGGTAAGCAGTCCCGGAGACACATCCCCGACAGCCCGATGAGCACCCGCTTCCGATCGCGTGCCTGCGAGACCAGCTTGGTGAGCCCGTTGGCACTGGTGCCGGTGCCGTGACCCGGGCCGTTCGCTGGGACGGTCGCCTCGTGCGACGCGAGCCAGTTCTCGATGTGAGCTGCCTTGTCGTCGATGCCCGAGGGTGGGATGGGGGACACTTGGTACGGAAATTCGAGGGGCATCGGGGAGACGTAGGTAAAGTGGGCTTCTCCGGGCAAAAGACGTGCACGTCGCTGGATGCTGGGTCGATTCTGGAGCACGTCGTGGAAGAAGGCGGATGGCGTCGGCTCGTTCGGGTCTGGGGTGAGGTTGTGGGTCAGGATGTGCGACGAAGGCGGTAGAGGGAGCGCTGAGATGGGCACTTTGAAGAACTTGTCAGTGACCGCCATGGTGGTGATGGTCCGGAGCAACTCGGACGTCAGCGCCCTCATGCAAGGCGACGTCGACGAGCGTAGTAAGTTGAATGACTCGATCATCTCTACTAGTCATTTCCCAAAGTAATCAGAACGCAGACTCCGACGCCGGAACTTGACCACTCGCAATACTTAAACTCCTCCACCAGCTCACCCTCCGCAACACCACTCGCAAACGTCTGTCCAGCTCACGTCGTCACGTTCGCATCCTTGAGCTCCGCACCAGACGCGATCATCGTCCTCGCAGTCACCCCTTGCCCAGGGTGCGCCAAATACGCCTAGAAATCGACGGTGACGTTCGGGCGAGGATATGTCGCCGTCGAGTTATATATCTCGAGGTTCAGGATGGTGAGCTTGACAGGATA
>JBBPOB010000242.1:0-21995 GCA_038091275.1 Tylopilus subfusipes
CGAGGGCTCGCTCGTCTATCGAAGTACCCACTGCCTCCACCCCTCCGTCCACCGCCGCCCCCGCCGGACCACATATCCTCCTGGGGCGGCAACGGACCGTTCTGTCTCGGCCCAAGAGGCGGCAGCGGCGCCGCGCTCCCCAAACGTTCAGCCACGCCCAGCCCAGGAATGGCATCGTCCGAGTTCATGCTCTCGTCCACCCCGAACGGTCCCGCCCGGTACCCAAACCCGTCCGAGAGCCCTCCAGGCAGGGGCGTCCCCATACCCGTGCCCGTGCCCGTGCCCGTCGTCGTCGCGCTCATCCCCGGCACGTCCTCGTCCCGCCCCCACCACCGCGTTCCAGGACCGTTCACCCCACCACCACCACCACCACCCGCCCCGCCAACTCCAACTCCAAATCCGCTCCCGAACCCGCTCCCCGGTCCGGTCGCACCATAGCTAAACCCAGGCACCATCCCGTCCTCCTCGTCCTCCTGCCCGCTCACGTCCGTCACTTCGGGCGGCTTCTCCCCGCCGCCCGCAAAGACTGCGCTCGTGTCACCAGGGCGCTCGCGCGACCAGAACCGAGTCGTATGGTCGTTGGACGCGCTCACGAGGATGTGACCCAGGGGGTGATACGTGAGCGCCCAGACGTTGGAGTCGTGTGCTTGTGAGAGGGTTGCGCGGGGGAGGAGCGCGGGTTGGAGGGCCGTCGGTTCGGGGCCGGCGAGATCCCAGTGGAGGATGGCGCCTTCGGAGCCGCCCGAGACGAGGATCGGGTGGACGGGGTGCCAGGTGACGGCTGGTAGAGAGGATGAGTGAGCGTTTGTGTGTTGTGAGCGATGGGACGTACAGCAGACTTCTTTTTTGTGTCCTTTGAGGACGCGGAACTCTTTCATGGCGCGGATGTCGAAGACGCGCACGGTTTGGTCGCGCGAGGCGCTGGCAAGGAGGTTACCATTTGGAGACCAAGCGAGTGCTTGGATCGTGTTTTTATGTTGGTGACTGCAGTAAGGGAGTAGTATTTCTCAGTGTAGAGCTGGAGGAATGGCTTACAGCGTTGAGAGAACCGTGCCTGTTCGAGGATCCCAAAACTTGATCAGGTTGTCTTTGCTTCCAGAGGCGAGCAGACCCTTGGTCGGATGCCATTCAACGCACTTGACGTCCCACCCGTGGCCTTGAAATAAAAGTCAGAACGTGCACGGCTTGGACGCCATCAGGACTCGCGCACCGGTCAACACGCGCACCTCTCTACTCTCCTCAAAAGCCCATATTCGAATGGTCGCATCATCGCTCGCAGTCGCAAACCAGCCATCGTTTGGACTGAAGCTCAGTCCACGAATAGCCTCCCGATGTCCAGGCCACGCGTTCAAGTTGTTCATGTTGGGTTGAAAGTATTTGATGACGCCGCTCTGGTCTGCAGATGCGAGGTAGGCGCCCGAATGCGTAAACTGGAAGGCGCGGATGGCAGAATCGTGGGCCTGCAGGATGGTCTCAAAGTTGAACGTCAGGCCGTTCCAGAGCGTGAACTCGCCGCTCGTCGAGCCGGTCAGAACACGCCTTCCCTCTGGCGTCCACTAGAAAACAAGGGGTGGATCGATTAGGTGCGTGCGGATACGACGCGGATGGCAAGCCGGGAACGAACCGTCACGACGTTGACTGGACAACGAATTTTGTTGGTGGAGGTGTGTATGAACTTGGTGCACAGGGACGTCGATGCATTGCCTGGGTAGGCGATGGGAGGGAGAAGCTGATCAATGTTATCATTCGTTCAGCCATACGATCATATCGGTTGGAAATAATCCCTACGTCGACTATGTAGGGTGGTGCGGGTCTCATACAAGGTACATATGTCGGATTAGGGCGGTGTTTCCGCAACTGTATAGATGGTAATGGGTGGGACGTGGTGCACGATAGGCGAGTGCGTACCAGTGCCCATCTACCCATTCCACCGTTGAAATCGACCGTCCGACGAGGTCTCGTTTTCTTGACTGCTTTTCCGTCCGCTAGTTGTCGGGCGGCGGCAAGTTCTTGCTCGAGGACCTTAGCATCATCCACTGGGGGTGGTTGTGGACCTGATAGGTAACGTTTCGGTGTCCATTCCAGGGTTGGATGCGGCGGTCGGGGTAGCGAGTTTGATGGAAGAAGTACCGGGACCATGTTTGACGACGCAACTTGCTGAATCGCAGCGACTCCACGACGGGGTTGACATACATAGTTTACATGTATTTGGTACCACGTACTACGTTCAACAATCACTAGTACGGCTTTGTTAATCTGCACTTATCGACGTCCAGATTTTATCCCTTCGTCGCTGAGTAATGAGCTGCGCGTAAATCCTTTCCCTTTGAAGTCTTCAACCTCTGACGTCCGTGACAACCCTGCCTCAGGCTCTGCGGGTTCCTTTGAATCGTCACGCATGTGGCGTATCTTGAAGTGCAAGGCTAGACTATCCACCCAAACGAAATGCTTGTCACACAAATCGCAGGCAACTGGGCGAGGGTCATGGGTCTCAATGTGAGGTCTGAAAGCATCTTTGCGACAAATCTTTCCACAGGGACCATTGGCTGTCAACCAATGGCAGACCAGCTGCGATGACACAGATCCCGCCACAGTGTGCACTTGGCTTAAGTGGGCCACCAAGGAGGTAAAAGTGGCGAAGACTTTGTCGCAAAGCATACCGTCCTTGAACCACAAGCAACGACAGCCTATGCTGTCTTCTGCCGCAGACGCTCTAGACAACTTAATCAGAGATCCAGCAAAAATGTAGCGAATGAGGACTGTACCCAGCAGTGGCAGGATAGCCTCCCGTCATTTGGTTCGGAGCAATTGGCTCCGAGCTCGTCGTCACGAAGCCAACTGGACGAGGGAAATGGGTCGCGATGCCCTCGGAAAACGCTTCGTCCAAAGTATTAATATAATACACATTTTGCCCTTCGACTTGAGATGCGCCCGATTCACTGTTTCCGGGGAAGTGAGACCAGTTAGGCATTCCACTAGGACCGAAGCGAAACAAACATTCGACTTTGCAAATACACCGCACCTGTAGAACATGGGTATCTATTGCAATAAAACAGTGATATGCGTAAATACCCACCTCCTTCTGATATTATGTCATATTTTTGAGACACCACTGTCTCGAGACGACCTTCTTGCGCAAGGTCCTCGGGTTGAAGCAGATTCTGACCACGGAGGTGAGAACTTGACATAGAATGAGACATACAGCAGACCTTTTTGAGCACGGTAGTCCAGACATCGTCATGAGTAATCGCAATATTTGCCAAAGGGTCCTGAACAGAGATTTAGCACCGACTCTTGTATTGCTGCATCATCGACGAACCATATTCAACAAGTATTGATTGATGATGTCGGATGGATGAAAAGCCTAACAAATTTCTGGGTTCAAGGACCAACGAAATGAATAGTCCAGTACTAACCTGTGATGCTTCTGGTATACGCTGAATCACGACATGTTCGCCAACCGCAAGTGCTCCATTATATTAAATCTCATTCCGGGCGTCGTCGAGCGCCGAATCGGTAACCACTTCATCCTGCAGGCTGCCTCCGGAAGACTGGATAGTCCTGCTGCTAGTGGACAGGCCACCAAACATATATGCTAGCAAAGAGTCTCCCGGAACTGCTCCACCAGATCTCGCAGGGTTTGGCCGTGTAGAGGGGGAATCCGCTTTGACGCTGATCCATCTCGTACCGAACATCCCAGTTCGGAGTGCGACTTTGAACCCACGGATAAACACAGCCTGATTCGGGGACTCGTACTTGACAATAGGCCCAGCGCGCCAGTCTAAAGCACGTGTCGTGTTCCATGTGTAGGTGGCTGTAATATTATCTCCACCAGCCTGAGCGATCCTGAACTGCGCAGGATACTCTGCACTCCCTGCGGTCTTCTCAAACGCCGCCAAGGACCAAGAAGTTGTTTTACAGAGTCCCGTGATCAAGTAAAGAGAGTCATTGCCAATGATTTGACCGACTTTTTCCTCGACGAAGCGGTACCATTCAACCCCATGCTGTGTGGCTAGTTCCAGGAAGCGATGGTGATTCCGAAGGTCTTGGCGGTCAGCACCTTCCGGGAGGATGAGCAGCGCCCCTTCGCTGGAAGACAAGGTGAGTTCATATTCCTGCCCAGACGGTCGAGTCCTGCAGAGCCATAGTCAGTTACATGAGAGGATGTCGTACGGACAGAATGACGCACCTTGATGAGCTGTCTGCGGGTCGCTGGACAGTGCTGACACTCTTGACGGAGGAGTTCGTAAGGATGCGACCTGGGTTCTCCGCGTTGACGACAGTCCTGATGTCCATATCACTCAGTATGATGGGCTTGAACTTGTCGGGAACGCCAGTAGCTCGGTGGAAAGGATGATCCGCCGGCAGACGTATGTTAAAAAAGACGTCAAAGCAACCGTCTTCGGGGATGACGACGCCAACGTCCCCAATTCTGAGGCCGTCCCGGATGGACCAGGAGTTGGTGACTTGGTTCGGGTGTCCACAAAGGATAACCACGAGGAGAGACGAGATGTCTCGCATAGATGTCCTGAGGTGATTTAGGCATGCGTGAGGCCGCGTCTCAAGGAAGCCCCAGACCGTAGAGATTGACGACCAACAGGATTGAGTCTGAGATGCTGTGGACAATCGCACAGGAAGGGGAATGATTTTGGGCGCCCGGGTAAACACTCGCAACTAGGCCACTAACTTGGCATCCCTAGTTTGACGCAGCGAGTGGATCTGGAACCTGGCTCAGACTGCTGTTGTGTATACCGCCAGCGGTAATGATGACCATAGCGGCTTAACCTAAGGCGACCGAACTTGAAATCTTGCTGATTGGTCGATCATCGATCATCCTTGGTGTGTTTGAGCCTTTGAGGAACGATCGACTTTGTTTATGGATGCTTGTTGTGTGGCAGTGTCGATTGGATCGCTTTCGAGTCTCTGTGGGTGTATTGACCACAAAGCACCAGGTTGGAAACCGAGTCACAAAGACAGCAAAATGGCGAGTGTGGAGGGCGACTTAAGAAGGGTGGCACGTCCCCGGAAATCCACAGACCTCTCTTTCTTCTCTACCACCACCATCTCCCAACTTGAAGCCTCACTAGTATTGATCACTGAACATGGCGCGCACCAAGGTATGATACGCCGCTTCCGGTTCTATTTCATTCATTCTTTTACGATAATATCGCTGTCGGAAGTGTCGATTCTTGAGCATGGGTTCACGACGATGGTGTAGGTCGGCGTCAGGGGTGTGTGACGCAGGTGGCCGCAAGGATGACTCGGATCCCGTTCCCTTTAGTGTCACTCCCAATGTCTTTCCAGATGCTTACCTTTGGTCGAACATTGTAGCAAACCGCTCGCAAGACCACCGGTGGAAAGCAACCGAGGAAGCAACTTGCCGTCAAGCGCACGCTGAAGGCCGCGACAGTGAGCAAACGCTCCACTGTCCGGCACCGTCCACTGACTTGATCTCACCAGGCATCCGCTACTGGAGGCGTTAAGAAGCCCCACAGATTCCGTCCGGGCACGGTCGCCCTTCGCGAAATCAGGAGATACCAAAAGTCCACCGAGCTTCTGATCCGCAAGCTGCCTTTCCAGAGGCTCGTCCGAGAAATCGCTCAGGACATCAAGGTTTGTTTCTCCCTCACTCGTTCGTTGAATTTCATCCTAACCTTGTCGTCGTCCAGACCGACCTTCGCTTCCAGTCCTCGGCCATCATGGCACTTCAGGAAGCCAGCGAGGGTGAGCACGTTCTTCATTCCGCTTTCAGACAACGATTGACTTTGAATCCAGCCTACCTCGTCTCGCTTTTCGAAGATACTAACTTGGCTGCTATCCACGCCAAGAGGGTCACTATGTATGTCACACACTTTTTGTTTATCTTCTTTTGCTGACACACATTGCAGCCAACCCAAGGATCTTGCCCTCGCTCGTCGCCTCCGTGGTGAACGTCTCTAAATCTAGATGATCCTCATGATGTTTATTTAAATGACAGCGAATTGCTTTGAATGCTTTCGATTGCTCTTTATTTGCTCATAGGATATTCTTCATCTTGTACCAGGTCACGATCTACGCCTTATGCACTGAACAGCACGAATGTATTGTGGATATGAATGTTAATAAGTTACGAATCCATCACCCTGTGGTGTTAGGTCCGTGGTATCTGTAGTCACAATCGTAGAATGTTATCGTTTTCAACACATCGTTGCAGGAGGGGGAAAGCGATGGAATAACAAAAGGATGGTATAATAATACCCACGACATGAAACGCGAATAAAGTGACGAATAATCTGTGGTATGACTGAATCAATATCGAAAACTCAACCAAGAAACAAATCCTCCACCCTCATGATCCTAAATTTTAATCATCGTCGTCTGCATCCAAAGCCGTGCGTACCGTTGCCGATCGCGGGGAGGGCTGCCGGCTGGTAGTGGGCCGGCTCCGGCTCCGGTGGCGAGGCGGATTCTCCAACCGCTGCTGCTGCTCGCGCATCTCCTGCGCCGTCAACGGGTAGTTCGGCAAACACTTTAACTCGAACGTGCAAGGCAAGACGTCCCCACAATGTTCCTTCACGAACGTATCGTTGGTGACGAGCCCCCCGAACCTCGACGCCGTGCCGAGCCAGTCCAGCCGCTTGAGACCCTCCCCGAGACGTCCGCCCGGCGCGTTGTGGTCCGTCGACCTGTTGAACCGGTAGCTCTCCCATATCTGCCGCTTCCTCACCGACGGCAGGTGCTCGTACTCCTTCTTCGCCACGTCCCCAGACATGGACCCCGAGACAGCATCCAACACCTCTCCGCACGTGACGCCCAGCTTGGGGTTCTGTGCGCGCGCGTGGATCATCCACGGGAACGCGCGGGAGATGATGCGGACGTACGTCACGCGCGGGTGTGTCGCGGGCGCGTTCCGTCCTTTTACCCAGGAGCGCTGGGATTCGGTAGTCCGATAGCAGTTGCTAGTGTGGAAGAGCATGTTCCACCGGAGGTAATCATCTTGTGTGTCCGACGGCGGTGCGAGGAGCGGGTTGAGCTTGATGGCAGCTCCGACGATCTTGGCCAAGAAAGGCTCCAGGACGGGTCCGTCTTTACGGCGACCACGTTGCGTTAGTCGACGGTTCGAATTCGGATGGGATGAGGACGTACAGTGCGGTCCTTCGGCAAAGGGATCCATGCGATCGGCATTGTTTGTCCATCGGAAGGCAGCTTGGGCTGTGTCTCCTCCGGGGATGTTGATGGGCGGGGGCTGTTGGGTCGGGTGCTGCCACGGTGTATAGCCAGCATACGCCGGATGTGGTGACATTCCTGAAGACATGGGCGGCATGGGCCATGCTGCCGCTGCAGGTGTATAAGGTCCCATTTGGGGTGGAGCCATCGGTGGCCACGGAGCACCGGGGAGAGGTTGGTTAAAAACATTATACGCAGTAGCTGGGTGGGGAACGGTCCACGGGGGCGGGGCCATCACATTCGGAGGTGGCATCGGTTGAGGTGGCGCCCACGGCGTGCCCTGAAATGATGTCGGATATCCTGTAAAGTCTGCGGAAACCTGAATAGCAGGGGCTGCTGGCATTCCAGGGGACACAGGGAGTGCGGACGGCGCAGGGTAGTATGAGCCGGGGGGCTCGGGGCGTGATTGACTAGCGGGTGTACCGTGAAGGCTAGGCATCGGTGGAATGAATGGGGTTGTGTTGTATGGTGTGGAGGGATAGTAGGGGTAGTTCAAGGGTGTTTGTAGATGTTGAGCCCAAGACGGCGGGGGCTCTCGATTATCTGGGGTGGGGATGGGAGGAGGTTGAACCATGCCCTCAGGAGACGGCAAAGGAGGGATGAAGGGGGTGTTTGCCCCTGAAGGGGTGTCGTATAACATGTTTAATGCGTATATATGTGCTTCAGATCGATACACTGCAAAACCTACAGGTGGCGTAAGGTGACCAAATTAGTCGGGAAATCGTAGGCGTGGAAGTGTACGCACGGCCACGGGAGGACAGAGTGTGTGCGTCAAGAATAGAACAGATTGTGACTCGAATAGCGGAGGGATGATGGGGCACGGGACAGCGTGAGACTGGCGTTCTAGGGGAGAGACCGGATCACACATTAACGAGCAGCCAGGTCAGACACGAACGAAAGAGCCTACACTCAGCGTCGGGTTTCCAAAGGATTCGTACAGGTCGTGGCGATTTTTTCTTCAGTGCACTGCAAAAAGTGCCGAGGTTCCGCCTCTCCTGAGCTGGCCCGTTACTCTTCCAGACGAGAGACGTAAAAAGATATATCTGGTAATCAGATCCACAGGAAGTGGAGTCGAGTCACAGGCGATCGGACGAGAATTTTGCACGGACGTGTGGGGACGGAAAGAAATATAACTCAGATGGGCCTCGTGAGCCTGTCCTGTGTGAGGCGCTGGCTTGGCGCTGACTGTCATCCCAAAGTAATCGGTGGCTGTGCACATTACCTCCTCCACAAGTCAAACGGTTTCGCGATACGTCCGACTTTGCTGTGGACCCATGGTTCCATGCACAGAATTCGGACGTAACAGAATTCGCTGCAAACAAATATCCTGTAGGACAAGCTTGGACTCGGCGAGTGGAGCGCTGGCACGACATACCGGGTGTAGTTTACCCTTAAACCGTCCAGTGAACAATACCGGCGCACCGCTTCGAGTAACCACGCACGTTGTGGTTGGTGACAAAGAGGCATAGCGAAGCCGCCGTAAAAGGAAGGCTATAAAGTGCCATGAGGTCAGTGTGCGCAGCAAGAAGACCACGTTGCTACTCACAAAAAGTAAAAGGAATGGTGCATCTCACGACAGTCTGAGGTTGAACGACTTCCATGTTGGATGAGACAACTATCATTGCAGCTCGTCGCGCTCGGGGACGACCAAGGCATCAACCAAGTGAGCGGCTTCATGAATGCTCTTTCTTGGCTCTAAAGTGACGTTAAAATACGCGTTGTTTGCCAGTGGAACACGTCTACGTACCCTGTGAAATGTGCTCAGTTAGGAATGGAAAAAAGATCAAGTCGCCTGTATTTTTATGACCCTACAGGTATTTACCATGGTCCATGGCCTTCAAGTCGGTTATTGTTCGATCCCGGTTGCGCTCATACCAGGTGAGGCATCATCTCAACCGCGCTCTCTCCGAAATACCCTTGCAAAAGTTCTCTTTATTTCTAGTCATGGCTTTTGCCAGTATCGAGCGACAGATAGGAAGAGTAACCCTTTTTCAGCTCGGGCCACTCGCATGACATGTCGCAACTGTCCATTGTGTGCTAGAATGAATCATGCCTCGTCACGCCTTAGGCGGGCTCCATAATCGACATCACTTAGTTCGTTGCCCTTGACGATATTGCGCCTGAGATCAAATGGGGAAGGCGAGGACCGCTCACTATTCTCAGGCGTCTCGCTTTCGCGATTGGTTGAGCATACGGTGGCCCGAGGAAGCCACATTAATGTGAGACGGGATTTCTTGCCCATGGCCGTCTGATCGATACTTCGCGGTAGGTTCCAGTGATGAACAAGTTTGCACCGGACATTGATGGGTTTGTGCATAATCTCCGGTCCTGTGCAATTCCTCTGCTAATATTTTCAGCCATCAAAGTAACCACAACTTTGCTTCCGGTTTGATTCCGTCTATTTCATTTGATGTCCAATGCTGAGTTCCATCAACACGCCTTGTAGGCTATCGATGAAACAAATTTGTAAGCCGGTTCTATAGCGGAGTTTCACACAAGTTGTTTCGTTTGATACTGAGCCTCACTGAGACTCCTCAGAAAACTCTTTCTATAGCTGGTGGACATCTTCTTCGGTGGCGATCAGGTATGGGGACTTGCAAGTTATTTTACTCCCGTGCAGACGGCGGAAGGGAGACGGTTCGCAAATGCTTTGAGTGATACATATGAAGATACACTGGATACGATACGTGGTAGGCTCCAATGGGCTCCTCATTTCTTCGGGGACACTGCGGGAAGTGACTCACTGTACCCTGCAGGCGCGCGTCTTCATGGCAGGTTACGACTTTGCGCTCACTGAAACATTGTTGAAAAGGACAAGAGGGGTGAGTGGTTGTTCCCCATGTCACCGAGGGGTGACTTGTAGAACATTCCTGATTGTGTCTGGTTTACGTTTTCCTGTCAAGGGGATTCTCGCCGCCCGCGTTGTCATCGGAGACTCTAGCCGTTGTACAGCCCTTCTTGGACGGAAATATCTGTTCGACGGCGAGAATGGGCCACTGATGAACAAGTTTGTTACGAAAGACTCCGTGAGTAGCGATATACAGGGCAACATTACACTTCTTACGACAGACACTTACTTGGAGTTGAACTTGAATGAGCACCGTGTTTAAGTCTACATAACCTCATGCGTTACATTGCGGCCGGAAGACGGAACAAAGTCATACGGGCTTTACTTACGTATATGCGCAGTGATACGCCGCACTAACATCGATCAATTGGCACGTCCGTGGTCACCATCTATGTTGGATTTCATGAGTTGCTGTCGCAGGACCCAGATCATGTTCATACGCCGTCTCAACGTTAGTTCAAGTTGTGAAATTCACGTACGTTGCAATCTAATCATTTTCTCATCAAGGCACTGATATGAGTCGCAAGTTCTACGCGATGGACAAGTATTCCATAGCATGTTCCCCCTGAGCCCCTGCGGAAAGAACGGGGCCAGGGACCCCCGGCCACACTGAACGTGCTTTAGTTGGTCCAGGCATCGATGGGCGCTGGTCATACAGTACGTCCAGCTAGCAACGGCACTCGTAAGTTTCAGGACACAATTGATTATTTCTTCCTCTGTGACGGAATAACGGGTACCTCTTCACGCCGGCGTGTGTGCCAGGTGAACGGGCTGTGTGCAGACGAGGTGAAGTGAGATGGGAAAGAGGCCCTCCTCGCAGTATAAAAAGGTCAGTCGCAAACCACTTCATCATCAGCGAAAAAGCAACCCATCGCCTCTCGAGAAAACCGACTCACCCACTCTACTACTTAAAAGATGTTCATCCGCTTCTCTACCCTTCTCCCCGTCGCTGCCCTCGTCGCAGTCGCCGCAGCTGCGCCCACCGCACTCGAAGCCCGTGACCAATGCAGCAACGGTCAGATTTCATGCTGCAACAGCACCCAACAGGTTAGGTTTCTTCTCCGCGCTTTCGCACTTTGCACTCAACATGACCCCCACTGCAGTCGAACCCCACGACGCTCACCCAGCTCGGCGGACTGCTCGGGATCGCCCTTCCCGTCATCGATGGTCTCATTGGGCTCAGCTGCTCCCCGATCACTCTCATCGGTACGGGGACTGGTGCTTCATGCACTCAGCAGACCGTCTGCTGCACTAACAATCAATTTGTAAGTCGACTGTCTTCTTTTCTGAGCCTATGAGTAGAGGTGAACATTACTGATCATTCTCTTCTGGAACATAGAACGGGTTGATCAACCTCGGCTGCTCTCCCATCAACCTCAGCTTGTAGACTGCTGAAATATGCGAGGCTGCGCGAGCTATCAGAGCGGCTCCTAAATGATTTCCTTGTTGGTTACTTGGTTTGAATAGGGTTCATGTCGTTTAGATTGATTTGATCGAATGGATCGTCCTCTGGTGTTAAAATGTGCCTAACTTGAAAAAGAAACAGTATCCCATTGAGGGAAGGTGGGATCAGGTAATCGTTCCTAGACCGGTCACAGTGCAAACGCTAGTATGCTATGGGCGATTAGAGGATCTGTCGCAAAAAGAAGTTACATACCCGTTCTCCAGCGTCGCGGACAGGGGTGGTCCCATCGACGAAATCAGGTTAGACCTCGGAGCACATGATGGGGATCGGCACGTCAATCGAATCGCCGAGTCGGACATAGTCTGGCGGCCAGACCGTTCTATCGACGGCTTGCCCCATTGGGCGACGGCGCTGGGTGCCTAGGTCGGACTCATTGGCAAGCATGACTTCATGTGCGACGGATCACAAGAAGCACGTTTCATGTAATGCAGGCCCCGTCCACCGGCGTCCCCATTCAGCGCAGCGCTGAAGGGACGTCAGGCGTGACAATGGACGGACCTAGCTTTGTGCTGTTCGATGAGTGAGTGTCGAGAAGAGTCATTTCTGAGCCCGAGCTACACTGAGACTCGCTGTAAGAGTAACGACTCGGTCGACGCCTTGTCAAAGGCGAGTTTAGTTCTGGATCGACTCCGGATGAAAAGCACTTTTGGCGTGTTCGCAGGCAGGCCAAATGCTGTGCGTCAGACTATTATGGGGGGGTATCATTTCGAGTCTCAGTAATAGCCTGAGCGTCCTCGATCGGCCGCCCAGTGTTTGTGATTCTTTGTCGACATGTCAAAAATTTGAGGTAATGAGGTACCGATCATCGACTCGGAGACCTTTCCATCAGCATGTTCATGTTGGCCGCACAACGATCACAAGCCGGATCATTCCTCGGCAAGTTCTGACAGGCCAACTTGAAGCTGAGCGCTGATCGATCGATCCTCAGTCGGGATGAACGTGGTGTTTTCTTTCACATGACCGCGCCCAACCCGCCTATCACCGTCACACGGGTCATACGGTAAGTCCCCAGAAAGGTCAATGTTACTTCAACTCATGTGATGGCCGCTTATGACTATCATTGATTCTGGCTTATTGTCGCTCTCGATTTTTCCATCTTGACCTGGCTAGGAGCTCCTGCCATAATCCCGCATGGCACCAGCTCGTGGCCGCCTTAGGATCGATCAATCAGCCTGTTCATCCTCGGATAACTCATTGAACTCATTCCTCACCCAGGCACTGATATGCCACTAGCTCTGTGTGATGAACGAGTGTTTCATGGCATGCCTTCCCTGAGCCCCTGCGGGAGGAACGGGGCCAGGAACTTCTCGCCACATTGAATGAGTTTTCGTTGGTTCATGTATTAATGGGTGGCGATCATTTGGCGTGCCCTGCTAGCAACGACCGCCGTAAGTTTTGACATTTCACGAAATACTCCACTTTTTTTGTCCTTTCTTGACAGAATAATAGGTACGCCTAACCTCACCCCACCAACATGTGCAGCGAACGGGCCATGCAGAGGGGTGCAGTGGGGTGGGAATGACGCCCGCTCGCTGTATAAAGAGCAAGTCCTAGAACAGTCCAGCATCACCAAAGCAGCACCCCATCGCCTCTCGAACAACTTAGCTCACCCGCTCTACCACTTAAAATATGTACATCCGCTCCGCTGCTCTTCTCCCCGTCGCTGCCCTCGCTGCAGTCGCCGCGGCCGCGCCCAGCGCACTCGAAGCTCGTTGGAACTCTTCCCAATGCAGCAACGGTCAGATCCAATGCTGCAACAGCACCCAACAGGTCAGGTTTCTTTTCCGTGCTTTCGCACTTTGCGCTCACTATGGACCACGCGTTAGTCGAACCCCACGACGCTCGGCTTCCTCAGCGGACTGCTCGGAATCGCCCTTCCCAGCATCGATGGTCTCATTGGGCTCAGCTGCTCCCCGATCACTGCCATCGGTACGGGAACTGGTGCTACATGCACTCAGCAGACCGTCTGCTGCACCAACAATAACTTTGTATGCTCACCTTCCTTTTTTCGAGCCTACGAGCGAAGGCAAGCGTTACTAACCATTCGCCCCGTATAGAACGGGTTGATCAACCTTGGCTGCTCTCCCATTAACCTCAGCTTGTAATCTGCTGATGCAAGACGGCGCAAGCCATCAGAGCGGCTCCCGAAATATTTTCTTTGTTAGCTATCTGGCTTGAATATGGTTTATTGGTGTTCTGTATGTAAAGGGGTTGGAATCGAATGAATGCCTCATGTATCAGTGTTATAACGTGCCTAAAGGAAGAATCTCGTTGGGAACATGTCAACCTCACCAGACACATTTGCGATGACGTGAGGTTTGGGGCGAGCGAAAGGTCCCGGTTAGCAATTGTCACAAAAGGAAGCGACACTTATCCAGCATCGAGCGCAAATCGTTCCTTCTGCGGAAATAACCCATGTCAACGAACATATGGCTAGGCAATGATCAGCTGGTTAATCAGGGGAAAGGTCGGACATTGACAACAAACATTATCTTGGTATAATTGATGTTCGCCGCCTATGCAGCAAGAACGAGAATTGGAGACGTACCGCACAATCTGTTTCTTCTTTTTGTCGTGGTCAATAGCAACTTCATGACCTTAGTATCCTCGCCATTTTCTCTGCCGCCCCACACCAGCCTGAGGTCCGATGATCGGCTCAGTCAAAGCCTTGTCTAACACGGACTTCAGCCCGTATCAAGTGAGTTCACCACTGAAGTACTGATGAGCCGTCCTTGCAAGAGTCTCCAGGACCAGATTTTTGTGTTTCTGTTTTTCTGATAGGATTTCCTTGAAACGAAGGTTTGTATGCTCTTAGACGGACCTTGAAAATTGTTCCTACAACCTACCGTCACGGTATCACCTCTCATCCGTCACTCACCTCTTATTGAAAGCATGGACTTCAGACCAAGGCATTGCGCTGCAAACAGCCCCGCAAATCCGCGTGAAGACCATACCCATGAACTTACAAGGACCATTCTGTCAAAAAATAAAAGTATTCTCCCTCGACTTTGTCTCAAAAAAGGTGTCACAGTCAACTGGATTCGGGATACCACTATTCGACACAACTTGAGCCTCTGGGTGCCAGATCCGATTGAAGTGTTTGAGTTGCCCTATCGCCTCTGACTCCCAGAGGTGCCTTCATCATTGAATCGGCGTAAACCGGGCCGATCGAAGAGTCAATCCCTGCGTATGCACTAGGT
This sequence comes from Tylopilus subfusipes, assembly GCA_038091275.1. NCBI lineage: Eukaryota > Fungi > Basidiomycota > Agaricomycetes > Boletales > Boletaceae > Tylopilus > Tylopilus subfusipes. Next base: position 14,720 of record JBBPOB010000242.1, read on the forward strand.
ATCACCAGGTCGGTGTAATGTGAGTACATCCATGTCAAGACGGAGTCGTCGTCTCGATCAAGGCTCAAGATCTTTCTTTCGACAGGACCTCAAGGAAGACCCAAAACGTCGGTCGCAAACTCATCTGACCGATTTTCTATAGGCTTCGATGGATACGTACCATACAATGCTTTGGACAGGCTCGGCCATTGCTCCTACAAGTCCCTCGGGGACATCCCGGGAGTGCTAGACACACTCCCTGAAACGCTGATCGAGACTTGCGACCAAATGTTTTGCGCGATCGACAGGAAACCACCTGAGTACCACATTGCACCTTGAATCCTTTTTGCAGGAGTCCCGTATCGGAACGAAGACGGGGTGTGCCGATTTTAATTTGGGTCGCACGTAAAATGGCATTACACAGTGGCGGTTGAGGTACTTTCGTGAACCGTATACAAACCAAGAAACGAGGTATATACACAAGAAGACTCTATTTACGATCACGAGGCAAGATTCATCACGAAAATGTTCGGCGCCTTAAATCCAAGACGGGAGGTGGTATAATGATCCTTCTTCGTAAGACCTTCGAAATAGATCTTATCCCTGAGCCAGTCTGCGAAGCCAGAGCATGAACACGTGTGTAGTAATCAGACCGTACGCGGCGCCTTACCGACTCGTTTGTAGCGGTTAGGTTGTGGGGTATTATAGTACATCGCTCCGGGCCATCCGCCGCTTGCCTGGTTGTTTTGGGCCACTCGTTTGACTTGTTCTTGCAATCGCGGCGGAAGGGACGAAAACTCTGTCTCGGTGATGTAATTCTCGGTATACCTGGCCGTTCCGCGGAATCAGTGATCAGCCGATCAGTCGTTGGGAACTGCGCGGAGAAACGGACTCTTTCCATATCGTGCCGCAGACGTCGCCCGTTGTGACGCCTCGATCGTTGTGAACGATCGTGCACCATGGGCTGAGTTCGGTGATAATGATGAGGTCCGTGACACGAGGCAGCGTGGCGGGTTCGTCTTTGGCAGTGAAGGGGATATCACGATCTCTAGCTTCGCTGTTGAATCCTCCGGTGGAGCCTGGTAGACATTAAGTGTATGGTATGTTGCATCAACCACGATCATCGTACCGGTGACGAGATTGAATATGAGGTGGAAACCGGGATCCGTGCCTTGGAGGATAGGGTGTAGTTGGAGTTCGGTGCTGAGTAGGTAGAGATCGGTCTGAGAAAGCACTGGACCGTCTAATGCAAGCGATACGTCGAGAGGATATTTGGAGAATCGTCTTATCGAACTCACAGCTCGCACCAGCAGCCCATTTGTTCACTGCTGAGTCACCCATGTCTCTGTGGCGTTGGTTTGAGGGCTACCAGGAATAGGCAAGGAGCCTAAATTCCTGTGTGTGGTGTCAGATCAGCTGTTGGAGTGAGCGGTGATAAGGGAACCTATGAAGAGAAATCGTAGACAGGCGAGTAGAAATCCTTATGAACGATCAGAAGCCGTGGCAGTGCCTCCCCGATTAGATTAGATGTTGAGTCTCTCGGAGTCATTACACAGCTTCCTTGCCATAACCTGACACTGTGACACACCGCCAACACACACCCTCGCGCTCACAGCTTCAGTACCACACCATGGCACCCAAGGGCGGCAGTGCGAAGAAAGAGAGCGGCCGTGCTAAGAAGGCAGAGAACGAAGCCAAGAAACAAGAGGCAGCGGCGACTGAGAGGGTACAGCGATCCCACTCCCACTGCTCGTCCACAGCTGGTTAATCCTGTGTCGCCTCAGGAACGCAAGAAGGCTGAGAAGTGGGCTGAAGGCGCCAAATCGAACAAAACCAAGGAGGAGCGTGAGGCGAAGCGCCTCCAGGACTTGGCGCGCAAGGCCGAGAACGCCCGTTTACTTGCAGAGGAAGAGGCAGCCGCGCCATCAAAGGTCAAGACAGCACCCAAGGCAGGTTCCAAGAAAGAGAAAACTGCCACACCTGCGGAACCCGGTGAAATTGCTGCGGGTGGGGGTTTTGAGAAGGAACAAGAGAAAGCCAAGGATGCTCCCCAAGAAGAAATGGAAAGCTATGCGGCAACTGGAATCGACAATGCACTTGATCTTCTCGAAGTCGTCACTGCAAAGATGGACAAGGCAAGTGTTGGACAGCAGGCTGCTGGCATCGAAAGGCATCCAGAGGTACGTCGCCGTTGACACTGATAACCGTCACGCACATGCTCAATCGCCTCGTGTGTTGTAGCGGAGGTTCAAGGTTTGTTCAGTTCTAATATTTGCACCGTCCGAAATGCTCAGATGATGTACAGGCTGCTTTCGAGGCTTACAAAGAGAAGGAACTTCCAAACCTCAAAGTCGAAGTAAGTACCCGCCTCGGACTGGTAGCACAGCGTTGACCGCAATCCGCCAGCATCCTGGTTTGCGGCTACAACAATACCGCGTCAGTCACATGTTTTTCACTGTTGATCGAATAAAAGTCCACTAATGGTATCGTGCGCACAGGACATGCTGTACAAGCAATTCCAGAAGTCTCCCGATAATCCGTAAGGGATTCAGACCAATGCATGTTTGCACAGCCTGACGTTAATCACTGATCCAAATTATTTTCCGCAGATTTAATCAGGTAATTGTTGCCTACGATGCCACCAAGGAAGAACGGACCCAGGCCCTCAAGGAGAAACAGGATGCAGTGCAGAAGAGGATGCGGGTTGAATCAGATTGATGGGCCGATGAGCCTCTGCCAGAGCTCGACATTTCGGGGTATTGTTAAATATTTCGGGGTTCTTGATACCATGATGGTAGGATGGGGTGTAGGATTCTTGCATGAAACCAATCGCGATCATCATTTGATAGCCTGAGTAGATATGATCCCCAGAATGAAATATAGTCTAGGTCCTCTGAAACCATTCTAGAGAGAACCTTTAGCCATTTTTACACCGCAGTTCTATGTCAACTAGAAATCCAGGGAACACCGAAAAGCACGACAAAGCAACACAGCCGAGGGCTCCTGCGCAGCGTTTCAAGTTGAGGTTCGTAGAACATCGGGCTGTGCATTGAGGGTACATTACATAAGCCAATGGAGGGGTATAAGGCGTGCGCGCCAGTGACTACAACGCCAACGCCAACAGCGACCAGCGTTACACGACCTTGCTGCCATGCCTTCGATATCCATCATCTCAGTCGACTCTCTCCCATACCCATCGTCGAAAGGACCAGAGTCAACAAACACTCTGTTAATCACCCAGGTACCCCAAGATTTTTTCCAGCCCATAATTCTAGAGGCACTCCGTGACTTCTTTACTCTCTACGGCGAGATCAACCAATGGGCACCCCTATCGTGTTTTTCACGTATACTCGTGGTTTACTTTAGCGAGGACGCAGCAGAGCAAGCGAAACGCAACTGTGATCCGCTACTCATCCAACCGAGCCATGGGTAAGCAACCAGTTGCCTTGCCAGTGTTCATCCGCTCATGTGGACCTTTAGCTCCCCGACTACTCTCCGGGTCTTCCGGGCTGATCGGAGTCCATTGATGACTCGCTCACCGCCATCCGATAATAATTTCTTGAAACCCCCGCCACTGGACAAGAATTTCTTGATCTCTCCTCCGGGATCACCTCCTGTAGGCTGGGAACAAATTCGGGAAGACCCGCCGAACAGAGCGACCTTGGCGGAGGACTTGATTGCAGCGTTGAAGAAGCTCCAACTCCGAGAGCGGCGCAGTGGCCGCGAGGTATTGCTAGAACCCGAAGAGGGTGTCGGGGTTGGCGTGTACGTGGAAGATGCTGATGAAAGTGAAAGTGAGGACGATGCGGACGAGGAGTTGGATTGGGAGTACGGGACCCTTTCTCTGGCACGCATGAGATGGAAGCCTGCGCCTACGGCCATGCCTCCGACATGCCGGTAACTCTGCAGTGATCTCGGTAAGTGGACGTTCTTGTAGCCTTTTTCAAGGATGATACCTATCAGACCTGTTCCGAGCGTTTGGCTGCGGAAAACATGTATTGCCTTTTTTTCTCTGATTTCTTCCGTTCGCGTTGAATGCATGCTCATCGTTGATTCATTTGCTTCTTTACAGGTGATATGACTCCATGTCTGATTTGGCCTCTTGCCGCTGCTTCATAGGCTTTCTCATCTCCCTTTTGCATGGACCCTTGTGGCCGCGTTGTTGCATTGCAAGCTCATAGGTTGGGACTTTATAAGTACACTGCGATTATACACAAGACGGAGACGTTGGTGTACAAGTGACACATTGACATGTAGCAAAATTCGTAAGAGCCTGTGTATATTCAAGTTATTATTAGTCCAATGGGTGTTATTCGCACAAGGACCCTCGTCGTTAGACTTGGAGCGCCAGTTGGTTACACCCTTTCCTCGAAGCTTTGACCGCAAGTACGGTCGAATCTGATCAAGACGCTCCCCAAAGCCCATTTCATGTGGAATGGAATCTTTGAATTGACGGACAAACAATGCACAGCCACAGCCTGGGCCATTGTATTACAGCCGATGTTATTGTTCTCTGTTGGTATTGTTCTCCGTCGAGCAGCAACCGACTCCCTTTATTCTCCGTGGACAAAAGGATGTCTACCAGGCCCAATTCCACCCACCGGAGCGTGCAGCTCTTTCCTTCTCTTACACGTTCATTACGTTCTTTCGCCGGCTCGACATGCTATCGAGCATCCTTGCCATCTCACTTGCCTTTGGCGCGTCCGTAGGTGAGTGTCGCCCACTATTCACCTTGACGTCCATCCGCTAACATTTCCCAAGTCGCGCAATCTCCCTCTGTGATCTGCGTTGCTGGTCAATGCATCGAGGGTTATTCGAACACCACTAGTAAGTCATCTTTGCGTGACCAAAGTCTCGTTGTTCACCGTTCGTTTGTAGTCGGTACAACTTTGTCAGCATCAGGAGAATCTACTCCAGTGCTTTTACTTCCCGGGCAGTACACCTCGTCGACGAACCCCCAACTTCTTCATGACCTTTTAACGTCCCCTTCGGCCTCCTTGTCTCCATCAGCAGGATTTGCAAACTCGAGTTCAAAGTCGTCCGTCTCTTTACCGCTTACGGTGCAACTTCAGCCAGGCATTGCGGCCTACCCGCAGGCATTCTACTCTGGTCAAGGATCCTATACCGGTCTGCCAAGCTCTCCGATCGCAAACGCATCCACATTAGATGCATCATCGATTGCGCTTTCTGGGAACGTCTGGGCAGAAGTCTCCGCAGGAAGCAACAGCCGAGTCATCCTGTGGAACTCGGTACCCGACGTCAGCCAACTGCCACAGTCTGCTTCTGGTTCGCTCTCGCTTTTGAACTTGCAGTCAACTGCGTGCTCTCCACCTTGCTCTGGAAATGGTGTTTGCTCTGCCTCAAGTACCTGCACCTGCCCAGCTGGATTCAGTGGCACTTCTTGCGAGTCGTGTGCTCGTGGGTACTTTGGACCGACATGCAAAGCTTGCCCTGCAGGCTGCACGACTTGCGACGATGGCATAACGGGCACTGGTCGCTGCCTCTCTTCGATTGTAACAAATCCTCCGTCGAGCTGTAACTGCATCAATGGGGAGTGTAGCACCACTGGACAATGCACCTGCCTTCCGGGTTGGACCTCCGCCTCAAATGGTACCAAGTGTGCTGCGTGTGCATCTGGCTTCTTCCTCGCCTCTAACGGGAACTGTCAAGGTGAATAGATTTATTAAGTTTTGAGATACATTTCCTGACCTCGACACAGCCTGCGCGCTTGGTTGCGCCGAATGCGCAGACGGTTCTGGCGACTGCATAACTTGCAAGTCGGGTTTTACTCAAGATGCCAATGATCGTACGCTCTGCAGTGTTGTTCAACAACAGACCTCCAGCGGGACTACGTGCCCTCCGGGTGGTTACAGTACCGGGTCTTCTTGCCAACCCTGCCCTCCCGAGTGTCAGACCTGTACAGGGTCCACGTCGAACGATTGCGTCATCTGTGCTTCAGGCACTTATTCATTTAACGGTTCTTGCGTGCAAACGAACAATGGCGGTGTTTGCCAAGGTTCATCACTTATCGCCAACAACAACAAGCATGAGTGCGATAGTGAGTGCTATGCTTCTTGGCTCTTAGATCCCGCTAAACGTGCTTTCAAGGTTGTGGGCCAAAGTGTACTTCTTGCCAGATTCCGAATTTCAATGTTGCGTCGACAATCAACCAGGCTCAGTGCACCGGTTGCTTGCCTGGCCATGTCCTTTATCAGGGGGCTTGCGTGCAAAGTTGCCCTCCGGGTACCTTTCTTTCACCCACGGATAACCTTACTTGTACCGGTTCGTTTTGCGCAAACATAGTCTTGAAGCATGTTCACTTACTCTTGCTATAGCCTGCTCTTCGTCGTGCAGTAGTTGCTCTGGAAGCGCCAATTACTGCCGGACCTGCAACAATGGTCTGCTCGCCTCTGGTGGTTCCTGTGTCAGCTCTTGCCCCTCAAACACGTTCAGTTCATCTGGTACATGTGTCAACTGTCATCCTGATTGTGCCACCTGTTCCGGTGGATCCTTCAACCAGTGCACGAGTTGCAACAAGAACTTGCCAGTCCCCACGAACGGTCGTTGCCTAGCTACCTGCAGCCAAAACCAATATTTTGACCCTACCTCGTCTACATGTCAATCGTGCGACGGGAGCTGCGCCAGTTGTTCGGGTCCAGGTCCGAACAACTGCCTTGCCTGTTCTAGCTCCAGTCATGTCCTCCGCAGCGGAACGTGTGTTTCTGCCAATTGCAGTAGCGGAACCAATGTCGTGCCTGGCTTGGGTGCATGTCTCTCCGAACTCTTTCTCATCCCGTCTAGTTCTGGTTCCTCGCCTCTTCCAACTATCTCAGGTATCTCGACGCCCACAAGTACGAAGACACAAGCCTTATCATGGTGGGAAATTCTTCTCATGGCGCTCGGCTGCGCGTTTATTTTCGCTGCGTTCTTGTATTGCTGGCGTCGTCGAGCACGGAAACAACGCGCCAAGGAGACGGCAGCTTTCGCCTCTGCCAAGGCCCTCAACCACAAATCCAACTGGAGACAGCGTCTCATACGCTTCCGCGAATGGCTGTTCGGCCACTCCCCGAACCAGCCTCGTCCGGCCTCCGAGGAGATCGCGCTTTGGAAACTGCGCGCTGCGGAGGAGGCACGGCACAAGGAACTGGAGAAGCTCTTTGAGGCGTACGGGTTTTCGAGGGCGGCTTCCCCCCACGACTACGAATCGTACCATTCCCAGCGGTTATCTGGGGCGTCTTTGTATTCCGAAACGACTGGGATGCCGCAGCGCGGGCCTGAACCGCGGCAACCTGTGAAT
>JBBPOB010000243.1:0-21938 GCA_038091275.1 Tylopilus subfusipes
CAATGTGAACGATACACCACGTGCTAGCGCGTTAACACGGTGAGAGGTGGTCTGTATTCTCGTGATGTAGCCTTCAACTACGTGTAGCCTTTTCTCAGATCTCGTCAATGACTCCCTTACAGAATACACGTATGATGCAGACTTAGCCGGCCTTGCGTATAACTTGGGTGTACACAGTCTTGGTGTTACAATATCTCTCAGTGGTTACAATGATAAGTTGCCCGACCTTACCCGGCGTATCATCGAGGCAGTCAAGGATCTGCAAGTGCGTCAAGACCGGTTGGAGGTCATGAAGGAGAAGGCAAGCGGAGTCTTCCTTCTTCGCTACATGTTCTAATTTATCGGGTCTAGCTCAAGCGACAATGGGAGAACTTTTTCATGTCCCAAAGCTACCAACTTTCGGACTATTACGCGCGACATATCCTCACGCACGGTGTGTGGACAGTGGAGGAGCAGCTACGAGAGGTGTCTGGTGGGTTGGTTTCATATTGACAGCGAAGCCTAGTCGATGGAACCTTGTGAACCGTTAGGTATCACTGTGGAAGAAGTCAAGTCTCACAGCGCCCGGCTTCTTGCGAACGTTAACATTCGGATGCTTGCGCTGGGCAACTTATATAAGGATGTACGCGCTCATTGCATGCAACCATGTCATGTCAACTGATGTCCTCATTAGCAAGCCATCGCATTGTCGAAGGATATCGAGAACATCCTTCGTTCGAAGCCGCTGTCGTCAATGCCCACAGACTTTTCCCTTATCCTCCCAGAAGGTATGGCCCGTAGCATCCCCCATGCACCTGCTTGACATCAAGGTAGGGTGCAATTACGCGTGGACTGCCCTGGTGCCGAATCCAAATGAGCCAAACTCGGCACTGTCATACTACCTCCACCTCGGTCAATTGACGGATCCACGGCAACGGGTGGTCGGTTTACTTCTCGTTAAAATAATGTCAGAACCTGCATTCGATGCGCTCCGAACTAAAGAGCAGTTAGGATACGTCGTTTCATGCTCACGGTGGAATCTTCCTGGAGACTCGCAGTTCGGTCTTCGTATCGTCGTGCAGAGCGAGCGAGGATCTGCTTACCTGGAAGGACGTGTAGAAGCATTCCTAGACAGCATGGACCAAAAAATTCAGGAGATGGGTTCTGAGGAAATCCGCGACTTCAAGAGTGGCCTGCAACAGAGATGGAAAGAGCCCCCCAAGAACCTAGCGGAGGAGGCGTCAAGATATTGGTCACAGATTGATTCGGGATATCTCGACTTTTTGCGGGGTGAGTGCGAGTGCACAGTTTTATATATGCGTATAACATACCTGTTGTTTGATTTATAGGTTGCGACGATGCCAACTTGCTCGAGAAAGTGGAAAAACAGGAGGTTTTAGATTTGTTCCGGGAGTGCGTTCATCCTCGGGCAGAAAAGCGGGCAAAACTTTCAGTCCATTTGAAGTCTCAGACGCCACAGGCCCCTCGAGTTAGCAATGAAGCTATGAAAGCGTTCGAAGCCCGCCTCCAGGGAGCCAACATCATTGTCGACGTTGCAGCCATAAGAGAGGAACTTCAGGAAGCAAATCCTACTGCAACAGATTTCGTTAACGCATGGCGGGAGGTTTTGACAGAAAATAGGGTATCCAATGCGGATGCTCGAACTTTGATTGAGCAGATTCCTGCCTTGATCGAGCAATACCCCGTGCCGGGCGAAGACGCTGATGGATTACCCGTTGGTGTAACGCGCATCGAAGATCTGAAAGGCTTCAAAGCAACATTGCAAATCTCGGACCCACCCAAACCTCTCGTCCAGTGGAATGATCTACCAACGCCCAATCTTTAGAACGGGATCAACATTAATTGTGTATTTGTACTAGTTGCGGAGATACAATGAACCGGCAGAGTCTGTCAATGGCCCTGACCCGGACGTGATCGATCGATCTATCAGCGCTTTAGCTCCGGACTACTGTTATTTGTATGATCCTTTCCTGAGTCTGCTAGCACGACCACCGCAAGGTGTCCTGCCGATAACCACCTACTAGCAGACGAAGGGGTTCCTCAGTGTTGACATGGCGAAGGCGGCGTCCGTTGGCACGAGCTGCCAGCGTAACAGAAGGCACACCAGTTACAATCTAAGTTCCGTGGTAGCCTCAGGCTCTTGGAGCAGCTTCAAGGTTGGTAGTACCTGATGGTATACTGACGAACCTTAGCCTCTATCACAACGTTTTATCTGACAACTTACCCCTGTATAGTTATCACCCCGGGTTCTCATGGCTTTCAACTGCTTGCCCTGGCCGTAGTGAAAAGGAGAGTGCATCTCGGCGCTAGCTCGGCAGCATATCCACACTGGGATCCCCCGGCTGGGGTCGTAGCACAAACTGACGATCATCAAGAGGTCATATACTCTCAGCTGGTCATGATGACCAAAAGCCTCAAGAACTAACCTCGAATTGTTCTGTTATCTTTTTGGAGGTGTTGGCGAGGAGCGTGACGTTGGCTGACCATTTGCTGATCGACTGTACGAGTGAAGTCAGCAGTTTCTAGGTACGTATATATTGACTTCCCGAGCCCGGGTCCTGCACTTGGAAAGATGTAGTGAATGCTGATCCTCAGACCCGGGCATCCATTCATGGTGTCGAGCTGTATGCATGATATTGGATACAAAGATATATAACCTGAGCGCGAAGCATTGCGTAGCAAAACACTACCCGACTTACCAACACGTTCCCGGGTGAACGCAGATAAGTTAATTCCGCTTTCCATGTGTCCTAGGCCGCCCAAGTTTTCAAATTGGAAAGCACCACTCCCGAGGACAGATGAGTATGTGTATGGTCAATACATTCGTGCTTGTTCCTGCGGGATCAGGGAGGGTCGAAGGACAGCAGGTTAATATTCATTGGGAGACAGGCTGGATATATCAGAATCATGCAGCAGAAGGCGCCTAAAGAATTCTCCAGAGACACTTCCAAGCCGAGTTTAACACACGATAGATATCTGTCGCCAAAGGCAAACTCAGTCAGGGCAGGAGACGAATGACAATCACATATTCATTCTTTACCGCGGAGGCAACTACATCCAATGACCTATGCCTTTCAAAAAAACACATGAGTGGTGGGGAAAAGGTATTGTTTGAAGAGGAATCGAGTACAAGAAGATGATATCAGGGAGTGAATGCAGTGGATAACAATGACAAAACGACGAAACATGCAATGAATACATTACGATCTGCTAGGCGCGGTCGTATCACTTCTTTCTTGGGTTAGCTTTGGCGGCAACCGGCTGGGGTTGCATGGGTGGCACGTAGTTTTTAAGGCGACGGAAAAGCAGGACATGGGGTTCTGGAGCTGCAATCCGGAATGAGAACCTTTGATGCAAAAGGGAAGACAAGTCAGACCGTGAACTTCATAGTGTTGCCACCCCAGGCTTTGAGTGATACCAATGCCCCTCCACTCTGCCTCCGTGAGCAGGCGGAGTGTACCTTCCTTCTCATCGAACAGCTCCTTTGGTATCAACTTCAGGAGAGGCTTTGGTAATATGACGTGGCGGTATTCGAAATTATCGTCCGAGTATCTGTCGGAATAGTGTATTCTGTGGGGAGTCGTCGATCCTCCGGTCTCGCACAATCGCGGGATGACCTACTTTTCGATGTACTCTTCAAGCTTGTTGTTAGTTGTGCGGTCTGCCATCTTTTCAAATAGCGGATATATGCGGGCAGGAAAGATGCTGGATCTTTGAAACTTTTGCTTGTTGACCGTCACCACTCCGGACAAATCAACGCGTTTGATCCCGCACAGTGACGTGACAGCGCGTCTGTGACAGACGTCACGCTACTTCTTCAACAGTTCAGGGGCGTCCGAGTCGCGCGTGAGTCTGATCAACGCGTTTTGTTCTCAACCATCATGGATCCCAACACTCGGACATTCGGCAATTTGGTAACGAGGCAAAAACACGGTTTCTGGCCCCATGAACATCAATATGATATAGAGCCGTTTTTATCTCCAACCCCAGACTCGCCGGATGCTTTGTACATCCATCGTGAACCCCATTATTGGAGGAATGTTGGTGAGTGTATGCGCTTCACTTGTCTTATATGCTGCCTCAGACCTGTCTCCGACTCCGCCAGCATTTCAGGGAACAAGTTATGCCCACTCTCCGTCACCTTCCGCGAGATTCTCAGACTGTGACGGACATGATCGAAGCGAGATCCAGTTTTCTGGCTTTCCGAGTCGATCATATAGCCATACTCGGCCGTATGAGCAACGTGGTAGGTGCTTGTTTCATTTCCGCGTATGTTCCCTCAACGTCCTACAGAACTCGTCAACTACGATATGGGTTTGGATCGTCCGGAGATGTCGGGGTCGCATCACCAGAACATGGTTCAGTATTCTTCTTGGCCACGCCGTCCATATAGCCCAGACGAACGTGCCTCTGGGCATCACGTTACTCCTGGTACTGAGAATACCACACAAAATGGTTTTGGATGGAAACTACGGCCCGTTTCCGAATTGCGTGCGTTGGCAAAGGTGTATCTGCCATTTTTTCATTAAAAGTCTATTCCAGCTGACAGGTTCCGTGGGGTGTTCAAATTTGGAGTATTCAATGCGATACAATCGGCATGTTTTGACCAGGTTTGAATCTATCTACATGGGCTAGATAGAATTCACCACGTTCTATAGGTCCTACATTCCGACGAAAATCTGGTAATTATAACCTTAATGATCAGCTTCCGTTACTGAAAAGTCACAGGTTATCAGTGGTTGGTTCCGTGGCTTGTGCGTTGACCACGATTCCTCAACCAATCTTAGCACCTACCGGAAGTGGAAAGACTGTTCTCTTCGAACTGAGCATGATTCGGATGCTGACACAAACCGCGGATGATGCACGATCTGCCAAGTGTGTTTATGTTGCGCCAACAAAAGTCAGACTTTTTTCTTCGACTTCAGGTGTGAGCTCATCGAAGATTTCAGGCACTATGCGCCGAGAAGTATAATGAATGGATCGCAAAATTCGGAGGACTTGGTATTAAATGTAGGCACCTTACAGATACCAAAGCTATCCTAGTGATAACCTTTGCCTCAGGCTGCGAATTAACGGGCGACACCCTTCTGCTAGGAAAAGGAATTTGGGGAGATGCTAAAGGCTCACATATAATGTGTGTATCGAGCAAGTCTTGCTGACGAATTTATTGACACATTGTCTACACAGCGTAACGACGGTGACGGTTTTGTACAGACTTTCTTTCCGAGTGTTGACTTGTATCGTTTTAGGCTGAAAAGTGGGACAGCCTGACACGAAACTGGTGCGTTCCCCTATCACTGGACCCAGTTTTACGATGACCCATATGATCGTCGGGTCAGGGCTGATCATTCTGGGATTCTATCCCGGATTAAATTATTCTTGGTGGACGAAGTGCGTCGATGACAATGCTTGAGGACGGTATATGGAACGCCCATGTTATATCCAGGTCCATGTCCTGAATGAATCACGAGGAAGCACTTTGGAAGTCATAATTTCCCGAATGAAACTACGCGGATCCGGAACCCGGTTTCTCCTCATTTCAGCCACTGTTCCGAATGTGGAAGATGTTGCATGCTGGATCAGGAGTCGTGACGGCAGTGATCAACCCGCTAGAATATTCCAGGTTGATCTACTTCCCCGTTTGCTTTAGTCATCTAACGAGTATCTGCAGTTTGGTGAAGAATTCCGGCCCTGCAAGCTTACGAAATTCGTCTATGGTGTGGCAAAACCCAAGGGCCAGAATGATTTTGCATATGCTCGTATCCTTGACCTGCGTCTCTTCCCGGTAATACAACAGCATTCAACCAACAAGCCGATCCTTGTCTTCTGCCCCACCAGAAAGGGTATGCAACAATGAATCACCTCTGACGCAGAGAGAACTTACTAGTTTTGATACCGCCTCACAGGCACGCTGGATGCAGCCAAACAGCTAGCAAAAGATTATGAACAGGCAGTGCAGGGGAAAAATAATCTGCCATGGCCACCTCCTATGCGGCATGCCTCTTTCATTCTCCATAGTGCTTAGCTCATCTTTGTTCAGCATCCACCATAAGTTTCATGATAAAGACCTCGCAGGTGCGTTTACGTAGCTAGTGGTTGCAGTTGGCGCAGTTTGACAACGCAATAGCTCTTGCATTGGTGGGAATCGCAGTTCACCATGCTGGCTTAAATACGGACGATAGGAGAGCGGTGGAAGCGTTGTTTTTGCGAAAAGATCTCCGCGTCCTAATCGCCACGTCTGTATGAGAATCTCCCTTTTACACCTACTGCCCTCGGGCTCACCCAGGCTGTTCCATAGACCCTGGCGGTTGGCGTTAATTTGCGTAAGTTCGTTCTTCCCAGCGATGTCATAATCTCACAATCATCAAGCTGCCCAAATGGTTGTCATCAAGGGAGTTAAGCTATACCAAAATGGAGAGATGAGAGAGTACTCCGATCTCGATATCATGCAGATGATGGGTCGAGCGGTAAGTTTACCTCTTCTGATTCTCCACTCAAACTGCAGTTTCGTCAACTTAGGGCCGACCGCAATTTGGTACGCATCCTTGTCTATCTGCCTGTATCCGCTAACGTAGGTCCTAGATGACGAAGGGATCGCAATAATTTTATGCGAACCCGAATTGGAACATAAGTACCGCGCACTTGTCCAGGGAAACACTACTTTGGAGAGTAGCCTTCATCAAAACCTTACAGAACACCTCAACTCGGAAATTGGACTAGGTACTATATCAACCGTCGAGAATGCGAAGGACTGGCTTCGGCACTCCTTTCTCTTTCGTCGTATCCAAAAAAATCCCCATCACTATGACATCGGCAAAAACGAAAACCAGACTTGGAAAGAGAAAGTCGATGAGATCATCATGCGAAGTATATTCAGTTTACGTGACACGCGGTTGATTGAGTACACAGAGAAAGACGGAAAGCTTACTTCAACCGAGTACGGAGATATTATGAGCAAGGTAGGAGTGTTCAAGGTTCGTGACGATCTGTAATGATGTCCCCAGTTTTACATCAGGCAACCAACCGTGCGTCCTCTCGGTCAATTTGCGTGACTCTTGAGTCTCATTTTGGTGGAAGATGCAAGCAATACTCAATCTCCCTCTTTCAACCACCATGCGCGAAGTTGTGAGAGGCTCCCAGAGTGGAGCAGTCGAGATTCTGAGAATGTTTAGCTTGAACTCGTGTCTGCCTCCGAAGAGCAAGTACCTTCCCTTTTGTGGTCCTCCTAGGCTGATGCTCGTTGTAGGGTTTCGAACCTGAAGCTGCGTAACGGGGAGAAACCGGTCCGTAGCAGAGTTGCCTGTCGCAAACTCGATAAACTGAAACACTTTTAGATGTACGAGAAGATCCGCCGTCATATCGACATTCGATTTCCTCCCAAGAAGATAGCTACTACGAGCGACAAAATTATTCTATTGATACAGGTAAGGGACCCATCTTCGAAGTGGGGTCACAATTTCTCAGAAAACTACAGGCGATCTTTGCTGGCCTTCCTCTCAACAGCCCTGAATTTAAACCCACTGAAGGTCAACCATACCTGGAAGCCATCTCCGTATTCCGCCACGCCATGCGCATTGTGACTGGTGGGTGGTCACGGCGTACGAGGCGATTACTCACCGCGCCTCAGCTGTAGCAGAGGTTGCCATTATCAACCGGAGTGGAGCGTCGCTTAAACACGCACTCGAACTGCAAGTTTTGCACAAGGCTTTGGTAAATTCTGCACTGCTCACGGGTTGGCTCACAGAGTACGTTGTCTCAATGCAAAAGCATGGGAAGACAGGCCACTGGTCCTCAGACAGATTGAACACATTGGTGAAAAATCGTAAGTAGTAACATAGACTCAGACCCACTGTAATCTAATCCCACAGCAGAGTAAAGGTAGACATTGAATGATGTATCAATGGATGGAAATTGACTGCACAAGGTGCTGGCGGAGAATGGCATTACCTCAATCCAAAAAGTATTGCAGACATCTCCGCTTCGAATCGAGGAGGTGAGGTACCTTTTTTTATGGTCACCTGTTGTCACTGATAGTCAATAATCGATAATCCCCAGCTTCTTAACCGCCGTCCTCCGTTTGGCTTCGAAGTTCTGGCTGCCGCAAATGAATTTCCAAGGTATTTTCTGGACGTTAAGGAACTGAGGTCTACGCGCAGTAAAGGAAATTCGCCGGTGGACGTGAAATTTCTTGTTCAATGTGGTCTTAT
Organism: Tylopilus subfusipes; assembly: GCA_038091275.1. Classification (NCBI taxonomy): domain Eukaryota; kingdom Fungi; phylum Basidiomycota; class Agaricomycetes; order Boletales; family Boletaceae; genus Tylopilus; species Tylopilus subfusipes. The sequence continues at coordinate 8,208 of JBBPOB010000243.1, forward strand.
ATTCGATGACTCAGCGCCTCAAAGAGTCAAGAAGCCTAAGTGGGGTAAAACTGGAATGACGACTCTTCTAGTAGTGACCTCCGATGTGTCCTTCATTGATTTCCGCCGCATCGCGTGAGAGGTTCACCTCATCACTGTTGACCAAGTGCTGATTCCGTACTTCGGCCTAAGCACAAAGGCACTCGAAGAGAAGAAAGAGTTCACTCTCACGGCCCAACTCACGAAGCCAAGTCAATCGATCAATGTATACATCGCTTCTGTATTAATACCTTCCCTTTTTCGATGCCAAGAAACTCATGAGTATGTAGGAAAACTTTGCTGGCATCACCGTTGTCCGGACGTTAGCACCAAGTGTTCCACCGGACCAGTATCCAACACTAGAAACTCGACCATTGACATCAATCGTATGTTTGCGATTTCACTTGGTCGTTACCGAGAAATTCAGGCGATCAAGGAAATGGACCTACAAGGACTCGAGGACGTCCCTGACTTCTGGGACATGGACTTAGACGATGATGATGAGATCCTGGATTCCCATACGCTGGATTCTGCGAAACGCCGTAGTAGGTTCACCGTTTGAAGCGGACATTCGCTCATGTGCATTTCCTTAAATGTAGATGAAAATTCATCTAAAATGCAACAGCCTCGATCGAATCTACCTCTAAAGGAGCAAGTGGAACGAGACCCGACAAAACGGCCAGACGGAAAGTATGAGTGAGTTCGCTTCCTTTTAATTTGACGTGTGACTTGATCTATGTTTGATCAGGTGCAATCATGTTTGCAAAGACAAGCTCAAGTGTCGCCATTACTGGTGCGTTGTCACAAACTTTTTTGATCGCTAACCTCGGTTATAGCTGCCAGGAGGGCTTACTAGAGCCGCCACGTGCGACGAAGAAAAGACAACAAGTAATTGCACGTCAATCTGACGCAAAACCAGTTCCACTTGCACGAACTTCGATCATGGCGAAGTCGTTACAGGACGAACAGAAATGGCCACCTGAAGCAACTCAAAATCCACTGGAAAGCTCAGTCAAGCCCACTAAACGGAAACCTACCCCTCAGCAGCTAGACAAGATGCATGACAATGCCAATACTGCATGCAACCATCGTGCAATCGGACCGAACTCGGAGTTGGTCAACGATGCCAAGAAGTCAAGGATTAGCAAAACAGTACCAAATTTCGATTTGCAGTTGACGACGCTGAAACGCTCGCGGTCGTGTACCCCGACGGTATCGGATGATTGCTGCGACGAACTTCCATTAATCTCTGAGGTCTGGGAGCAAGACAATGCGACATCCGGAATCAGTCGTGCTAAAATTGAAGGATGCGAAGTCCCTCCACCAAAACGGAGCAGAACGGATGTTGCTGCGGGCTCGTTGGGACAACCACCTTCGTGCAAAAAGGTTTATCACATCTCATCTATTTGTCCATACTAATGAGTATCAGGCCATTCCACGCAAAATGTTGCGACCGTCCACTCATTTTTTCAAGGAACGATTGTTTCCTCCTGACTCTGATGACGAAGATACAACGGATCGAAGCCACGACTACTCTGCAAGCAGGGATCCGAATTTTTTCTGTGACGAAAGCTACTCCAATACTGCTGCTGACTCCGTCGTCGATCAGCCCTCTGCGAACTGTTCGAACGCCTTCCAACCCGCCTCTAGCCAATGGTCTGGAGATGATGCAAGCACTCACCGGACCTTGCTTCGCGGTGATGTTGGCGTAACTACCCCGGAAAGAAGCACTCGAGGGTGCACTCCGTATACCACAAGAAGAAACAATGCTTACACGCTTCCCCTTTCGAGGATCACAGGCTTTATACGGCGTTCTGGACCATATGTCCAAGATCATTCAACAAACGACGATGCCACAGTCGATCCGCAGGGTCTCGTTTCACACGGAAGAAAATCATCTGTCAACAGCGGCATCAATACACAGCCCCATGTCGATTCAGGTGACTGGAATGACACCGTGAGTGATGCTCTCGCAGAATTTGAGCGTTGGGTTGCGAGTGGAGCCGTGGAGATACTTCCGGACTGAAGTCGCTGCATCTTTTGCTTTGGTGCGTTGAAACTTGCAGAGAATTCTATCTCCTTTTCGTTGTCGCTCAAGCATTTGATACGATGAAGTCCATTCCATGCTAGAACGTCGTGACAGTACCAGAATTTTGCCCTAGAGTCTCGCTTAGATCCCCGAAATGTAGCAGATCCGATAGACCACTGCATGTATCACTGCCTCGGCTGCGCCTCGAGTATCAGAAACGACATCTCTTTTTTGTGCCAACTCATAATAATGTGGTATGGATAAGGTAAATATGCTATAATGGCTGATGTTCGTGGAGCAATAAGCGTTGGTCGCAATAGCTGACAACGCTGATCGATTGATCCCCCATCCTTGATTTCACTTATCCATCTCTGGCTCCTCACCTTGGCTATCAAACACCCTCAGCACTCCTCTGAACCTCTCGTCCCAGCTGACGCAGCTGTCTGACCCAACAATCTTCCAACCTTCTTCTTCTCCCCTCCACCTCAGTTCTTTATTGAGGCGCTCTGCTCTGAGCTCGACCTCGCTTGGCGGTGGTGTTCTTTCCTCCTCCTTGGTGGGCTCGCGCTCACCACGTGCAAGTTGGCGTGCAGTGGCTAGACGTTCAGGGAGGTTTTTGTAATACGATTTGCGTGAGGAAGCTATGTTGGATACGGGGGAGTGAGGCGCAAGCACATATTCCGAGGTCAAGTCAAAATCGAGATCGCCGCCCTGTAATTGATTTTGGCTGATTTTCGACTGTCTTTCTGCGTCACCGCTTGACTCCTGACCTTCACCGGACCGTACATCGTGGTTAGGATCGAGGATTGAGTCTGGACCCTGGAATTCTCGGGTCCTGTTGATGACTAAAGAGTAAGCAGCCTCGCAACCGATCCGTGTTTTGTGGCGTTCGTTGAAGAAACCCCAAATCATGTAGGGGATGAAGCGAAGGCCAACGTGGTTGACGCATGGAACAAGGAGGAGTGGGGGCTGGGGAGGGAGAGCGGCAGGAGGGGTAGCATCTATGGGCGATGGATTTGATGCAGTAGGGATATGACCCTCGGAGGGACTAGGTGACTTAAGGGGAGAAAAGAGCTTGGCGTTATGAGGAATGGGAAGCCGTGAGAGTGTTGGTATTGGTTCAGCGGTTGGGTCATCTACAATTCCAACTGGTAAGTTGTCGAGTTCGTCTGTTTCATCAAAGGTTCCGTCCGACGCCAGTTCTTGTGCCAACTTCTCCTCTCTGTCTGTGAGGTCTAAGCCCCCGCTCCAGCCTTGTTTCAGACCAGCCATGTACTCCTTGAGGGTGTGTCTTCCTACAAGAACAATCCCTCCTTCTAGTTCCCGAGCAAGCTTTTGTTCCCGAGTGGGCTGATTGGGGAGTGCGAGCGGCAGGGCGATGGACTGGTCGAGCCCCACCGCGAGACGACGGTCTTTGATGGCAGCGGAAGCGACGCGTTCGGCCAGGTCGCCCGAATGACGGGTGGCGACAATATCGAAGTCAACAGCGGCCGCGACCAATACAGGCTGTGATGCATGGTTCGGGATGTTCTACTTGACGGGGAAACTTGAACACACCTTGACATATTTTTTGAAGAACCTGACGGCCCGTTGATGGTCCTCGTCTCCTGGCCACTTGGCACCATACACGACCACCTTGCGGGGATTGTCTGTACTTTTCATCGGCTCGTCAGAGAAGTGCTTGACACGGTCAATGTATGACTGGCGGATAGCGCGTGCTTGGTGACGGTCGTATGCATAGTAGGAGATGAGGGAGGAAGTAAGGGTGATGAAGATACACCAGTTTCTCGAAGGGAGACGTGGTCGCGCGGACAGCCAGCTTGCTGGGATGCCCGTGTACTCGAGCGCAGCCCGAACGCCAGACTTGGGCGGATCCATGACGCTGCAGAACGCGTCGGATTCGGAACTCGGAAACAACATTTTGCACAGCCACTTCTGGACAAATACATCCATACAGGATGCTGACATAACCCAAGATAATTCGACCTTCAAAGTCAACGGCCATGCCTGCTCTTGCCGCGTGCGTGCTTTCATCCGCTCCGTGTCGTAAACTCACCCCGATCGCCAGTGTACTACCACAGCCCATCCACGTCCCCGACGTCCCGGACAACGAGGACCAAGTCGCCCCCGCCATCCCTTCCCAGTCCGTCGCCGTCAGAACGGCAATTCCGCCTTACGGGAAGCGCGAAGGATGGAAGCCGACATCACCAGAGGACTTTGGTATGTCCCACCCACACCTATCTAGCGCTCATCGCGCGCTCACTTGCCACAGGTGACGGTGGAGCCTACCCCGAGTGTCACGTCGCTCAGTATCCTCTCAACCTCGGAAAGAAAAAGGTCGGTCCAGTCTTCTCGTCCGTGCACATCCCATTAAGCTATTTTTTCCAGACACAAGCGGGAAACACCCTCGCTCTCCAGGTTGATTCCGAGGGCAACGTTCGATACGATGCCATCACACACCAAGGCCAGAGGGCCGGAAAGATCATACAATCTCAATTCAAAGACCTCGTCCCTCTGGCACACCGCAAAGACATCACCGATGCACAACGTTCCATGGAGAGACCATCCGAAGAAGAAGTTCAGGCCACTGCAGAACGGACCAGACAGGCTCTCGAAAAGCTGGTTACCGGCAAGATTAAAGCTGCCCAGCCCAAGAATGTGCCTGATGGAGTGGGCAAGACGACATACGTTCGCTATACTCCTGGTCAACAGCAAGGTGGAGACGGCGGACTGAAGCAAAGGATCATCAAGATGTCTGAAGTAGTTGAGGATCCGTTGGAGCCCCCTCGCTTCAAGCACAAGAAGATCCCCCGAGGACCACCAAGTCCACCTCCACCCGTCTTGCGGAGTCCACCACGAAAAGCGACGGCCGCTGAGCAAAAAGAATGGATGATCCCACCATGTATATCAAATTGGAAGAACAACAAGGGATTCACTATTCCGCTCGACAAACGTTTGGCTGCCGATGGGCGAGGTCTCCAAGATGTTAGGTTCTTCCCCCGGTTTCTCCGTCCATAGTCGTGCTCACAAACCCGCCTAGGTATCCATCAACGATAACTTTGCCAAGTTTTCCGAGGCTTTGTTCATCGCCGACAGACATGCCCGTGAGGAAGTCCGGCAACGAGCACTCATGCAACAAAAGCTAGCGCAGAAAGAAAAGGAAGCCAAAGAAGAGAACCTCCGTCTTCTTGCACAGCGAGCGCGCGAGGAGCGCAGTGGCACTGTTCCATCGTCACGGCCCACTGCGGAGTCGCGTGCCGTCGTTACCTCTGCCCTAGGAGGCTATGGGAGCGAGTCAGAGGCCGAATCGTCTGCAGCTCACTCCGAGGACGAAGAGGACGAAGAGGCTGCCAAGATTAGGGATGCCATGCGCGCCGAGAAACGTCGCGAACGTGAGCGAGAAATGCGGATATCAAATATGGGCACGGAGCAGCGTGCAAAGATGCTTGCTCGCCAACAAAACCGTGACATCTCCGAGAAAATTGCACTTGGTCTGGCGAAGCCAACGCTATCAAAGGAGAGCATGTTGGACTCGAGGCTTTTCAACCGGGAGCAGCTGAGCAACATGTTTGGGGACGACGAGAACTACTCGTTATATGACCGGCCGTTGTTCCATGGGTCGACCGCCGCCGCAGCGATCTACAAAGCGCGGGGCAACATTGCTGCTGAAGGGAACAGCGAAGATGCGTTTGGCGGCGGAACAGAAGAGGGGATAGGAAAGGCTCTTTCCAACGACCGCTTCGGGCTGGGACAACCACGCGTAGGCTTTGAGGGTGCGAACGAACAAGAGGTGAGAGAGGGGCCTGTGCAGTTCGAGAAGGACACAGGGGATGTGTTCGGGCTGGACAAGTTCTTGGACGAGGCAAAGGGGGGTCGGAAACGAGGACTGGACACGGAGGTGGGGGGTTCGAGGAAAAGGGTGCAGCTAGAGAAGGCAGGGGACATGTAACGTTGTCTGCGCCGTATTTTCGTTGTTTCGTTAGCTGTTTACTTGTCTGTAGAGTACGTCTAACCAAGTTTGTCTTGGTGGCAGGTTCGTTGGCATGGCGGCGCTTTTTTTCTTGTGTTTCATCGCAGGCGTTGTTTTTCCCCAACATCACCCAACTCGCTCACGAGGCTGTCGAACATCGTTCGTTACATTCTACTCTTTCACGTTCCTTACACCAGACAGGACGCCATCTCTGATACGAATCCCATCTAAAAGGGCTCTCACCTATACTCGCTTTCTAGAATGCACGCGGTAATGCGTCGCATGCCCGCCGAGCGGGCTCGTCATGCAAAACGTCTGGGACACGTTCAAGTAGGGTCAGGACCCGCCTTCCCAGTACTCGCAGATGCCAGCAATGGAACGACGACCCCGCAGGCTACGACCCTAGCGTTGAGTCTGACAATTCCTACTCTCACATCTGCGGACCATCCTTCGAGCAGCGCTCTTTCTTCCTCGACCACTCACTCCTCTGCGCCCTCTTCCGCTACCACGCCACCGACCTCGTCCGTCGTTTCTACTGCTGGGTTACAGTTACTCACTACCTCTGGGTCGTCTTCATCCTTCGGTGCTTCACCAGCTGCGTTGACGTCCACATCCCCGACTTCATCCTCCACATCCTCTCCGCAGTCGAATGCCGCTGCATTGTCGCACAGTGGTCTCTCCGGTGGTGCAATTGCCGGGATCATTGCTGGGGCTGCCATAGTCAGCGCAGTACTCATCGTATTTTTCGTTCGAAAGACCTATCTTCGCCGCCGAGAACGCAAGCGCATCTCGTGGAGTGGGGCTCCGGGAGTGGGAGCAGGTATCTTCGATGAGCCCAAACCTTTCCCAGATAGCAGCGAACCACCCACGTCTTTCAACAGCGCGGCGAAAACACCACAAAGAATTGCACCCCCATCGCATTTTGAGCCCCATGGTCAATCTACGTACTCCACCCCGGTTCCATCCCTTGCACACATGCAGCCCCCCACCTTCTCATCTTACGCTACTCCCACGCCTCCTCCAGCAACCTACAACAACCCCACCCCGGTTGCTGCTTACCCAACATACCCTGTTCCTTCTGCATACGGCCCCGGGAACCCTGCTGCACTCGCCACGGCACGTGTGGCCGCAGGCACGGGCATTTCCTCCACCCTATCCCCCCCACGTGCACAGCATGCGATGGAGGCGATAGTCATGTGTACATTTGTGCCCACTCTTCCGGATGAGCTTTCCATCACGACAGGTGAACGCGTCTTCGTCATTGAAGAGTATGATGATGGCTGGGACTTGTGCGCGAATGTAAGGGGCGAACGAGGAATGGTTCCTCGCGAATGCTTAGAGCATGCACCCATCGATCAGTCCGCCATCGGCTGGAGAAACGTGGGAAGAACGAGTAGCTTGAATCCTGACGGAAACCGGTATTAGTCGTTGTTGGCTGGGACTCGAAATAGGTGCGGACACATCAAATTGATGCCTGGCCCACCAATAAGATCACTTTCAGAATTTGACATGATACCATTTGCCTGCGGCATATATATATGTGGTCCTCGTTCAATTACCCCAAGTTCTTCATACTTCAGTTATTTCTTGTTGTACGGCATGATGCTTATGACCCTTTCTATATTGTTGCGTGGGTGTCTTTGTTGTAGCTTTTTTCCCCCCTTCTTGGGACGATCGAGTTGTACTCCAACGTCAACCTCGATGGCATCGTCTACTGGCCTGTATGTGAGCGAATGATGTGACACTTCCGACTTTCTGTGTGACACTCAGCAATTTATGCTGAACAAGCCAGGAGCGTTCGGGAGCACTGGCCGTCAGCCTAGATGATTCAAGCTGTGCATGACATACTGAGGATTGGAACAAAGTACTTGTATTGCACATCAGACACCAGGTTAAGTAGCTGCAATCCACGATCTCTCCTTGCATCCAGCCAAAGAGATGCATCGGATGGATGAACATCATTCTTTGTGGAACTCTGCCTCCCAGATATCAGTAATTCGTTTGCGACCCCCCGCTCGTTGCGAAACTGTATGTTCAACGTGACTTGAAAATCTCGCGAGGATCCGCCAATCCAATACTCGTTGAGCATGGAAGCTGTCCGGTGAGAATGATATCAGTCGCGGAAACTTTGGTAACCATCACTATTAAACAAGTCCTGCTGGCCTCGCGCCAGGCAAGGGGTTATTTTGACCAACCGACAGACGCATTGCAACACCGCGGTCACAAGCGATTCGCCGGATAACCTGCATAGGGATTCGGGTTGAGCGCTAGCATGCAAGAAAGAGGCTCACGGCCGTGATGGCGACTGCGTAAGGAAACCTGAGTTGCTGACAGCACTATCCCGCTTTAGAATGTACTCCACCCACCCCCTCCAGACTTAACTCCGGTATGGAATCTGTGAGAATTCGAGCAGTGTGAATGAGTGATGGTCGAAGGCGTGAACGGTGCAGCTACGCAGTGTACGCAGCGAGGAACACGCATCTTTTCGCACTTCACAATGGTTGGTCCACTCACCGTATCTGCCATAGCTCCTACTACTTACCCCACCTGTCCCTACCAGTCTCCACGAGTTCTCCAAGTTCCCTTCCATTCACAAGTCAGGGCGGACCAAAACAGTGGGCCTTACCAAAGCTCACATTCCGAGGTCGATGGGGCGAATGACGGAGAACATCATAGTCAACAGGCGGAGAATATGAAAATACATGGTACAAGTCACACAGCGACCTGGCCCCACACAACAATACAACCGATTGGAATTTGGTGATGATAAGTCATGGCAGTTCAAGGTCGGCTACATAATCTCATGCAACCGAATCTTGGATCTTTCAATGGTTCGCACCATCAATGTTCTCGTTTGCGTCCCCATCCTGCTTGGACTTGCGGCGGATGACAACGTAAGCGTCCCTTGCTGCATCCCCCTCCACGGCTTCGATATCGCCGGAGACAACTCCGGTACGGTCATGTTTGGTTTTTTGTCTGAAGTGTACAATGAGACTGAAGGAAGTAGATATGATGGACTTGGGGGACAGCACCTCTCTGCACGGATTAAGTTCAGATCATGAGAAAGGAGACCGTGGCCGGCGACAGGCCCCCAGTATGTCGTTCCCGCCAATGATCCAATGATGCAAGTGCCGACGAGAATCGACAAGTAGAAGCGGTATTGGGAATACCATTTCGGTGCTAATCACGTAAGTAAGCCATGGGAGATGAAGGCAATATCAAGCGGGAAAGGCTCACTCCAGCCGGCTGCGGTAGCTTTATTATCGGCGTACCAGAGTGCGGTGAAACCGAGCCATTGGCACAGGAGGGCCGAAGTGGGCTGGAGAGTGATGGTGGACCAAGCAACGACGGCGGGAGATACACCCAAGAGCAGGCGGGGATAGCCTTTGAAACCGCCCAAACCTGCGAATTCCATACCCCAGTGAAGGGCACCTGCCAACGGAGATGAACTCTGGAAGGAGGAAGACGGGAAGGAGACGAACCGAGGAAGGAGAGCAATACAGCGCCGTAGGTGACTTGGATGTTGAGGGCTTGATCCAAGATTGTGAGTGCGACACCCGGATCGATGTTTGTGAGTGCTCCCGCTGCAGCCAGGCTAGCCTGGTGGGAAAGATAGACGGCAGTCCCTGCGGACGCGATATAGGGCAATCCGCCAGCAAGACCCATGACGAGGTATGGAGTGGGTACTGTTGTGGCAACTGCTGTGGTGATTCCAATCTAGCAGTGGCGAATAAGCAGACTGAGAGGGGATGGTAGGGAGGAGGACGGTTGGACACTCACGAAGGAGTCCTTTGTGGGCTTGACGCTATCGACGGTGAACACGCCGCCAGCGATGGAGCGGGCCCAGTCCGTAAGAGAGTTACCAACTTCCTCTTTGACATTTATCCGGGCGTGCTCGAGAGTCTGGCTGCCTGGTCTCCCGGAGACCGAGCTTGCGGCGAAGCGTGCATGGGGAGGGGGTAGGGCAGCTCGACGCGACGGGTGGTGGAATCGATACGAACCGCGCAAGGCGGGTGCGAGGGCGACGGTGCGCAGCGGGCGGGAAAGGGCGCTCATGCGGGGCAGTGGAGTTGAACTTTGGACAGGAAGGAACTTATACCCCTGTGTTTGAGTCGCGTGACGTGCCGTGACGAATTAGCAGTTGGACGCAGATTCCCGAAGAACTCGGGCTGACTCAGTGTTGCGCCCAATCATCTAGTCAGCTCGCTGCTCACAAACCCTGAAATCTGGGACATTCTTGGGCATTAAGCTACGCTCCGACATGCTCATTACAGCTTGATGAACGACGTATCGATCCCATGAGAAAATTTCCATATACAGATCCTCTGCCACAAGTCGAACTGTCGTCAGTACTGCGTGCATCTGCAATGTCGACCGCACCCTCACCTGATCCTCTCCACACGACACGATCTGCGTAAATTGCCAATCAGTTACAGGACTCTAAGCGTTTCTTTTCCTCCTCACCTTCGTACTATCCTGCGCAACACAAAAGATCCGTCCCGTGTGTCCGTTGGTCAGGTCAGCTACTAATTCCCCTGTTGTTCTGTCCCACACCTGCCCCACTCAATTTAGGTAACTCCAACACGTTCTTTCCTAGTCCTCACCTTGACCGTGCAGTCATAGCTGCCACTCACTGCGAACTCGTCCCCAACCGCCACGCTTCGCACTGGGTGTGAGTGCCTCTCAGGCCCCCGAACTGTCCCCGTGGAAGCAACTTGGGCCCCGCAACCGCTGCAGATCTTGCTTTCGCCCTCCAATCTATGCGAGTTTTGCCGTCCCTGTTGAAAAGACTGCGACAACGAGGAATGCAAGAAGAATGGGCTCCCCGACGCTGGCATTTCACCACCTAAACCTTCCTGTGCAATCACTAAAGGATTCAACGGCTGGCCTGCAGTTGGATTATCAAACTTTGGACATGTCGACCATCCTCGTTTAGTCCTCATGTCAAACATACGGACATGTCTGTCCGAAGAGCCCGATAGGATGAACGGCAGACTCAGCTCTACCGAAGAGATTCTAAATCGAGGGAGGAAGAAGGTAGAAATTAGAAACGCCTCATCAAAAGACGACAGGACGCACGCTCTCGCATGATGGTCCTCGAAATTACTGATCAATGCCCCTGATCGTGCATCCCAAACTCGAACCGACCGGTCTCCAGAGCCAGAGACGATCACGTCACCGGCAATGGACACTGCGTTTACAGCAGCTCGGTGGCCTCGGAGAACCAACTCCGGTTTGAGCCAAGGAAAGGTATAAGTCCGAATAGTTCGGTCTGGAGCACCAATGTTCAGCTCGGCTAGCTCCCAGCGGTTAATGGTTACACACCTTTGGAACACGAGACCAATCTTCTACTATCGGTCCGGACGCACAAAACACTGTCTTGGTGATCTCTTAATACCTTTATCAATTTGAATTTGGCCAAGTCCCAGACAACAACACAACAGTCGCTTCCGCCGCTCACAAGGACGCCAGCTTCAGAGCTCTTGTAAACCTCCTTGGCATGGTCTAGTAATCCGAAGGGACTGTCCTCAGCCATTCGTACTTGGGTGGCCGTGATGCACAGGCTTAACACGCTAGAAGCGTGCACACCCACGACCCTGCGCCGGATCTTATTTGTGCTCAGATCCCATTCGCGAACAGTACGATCCTTGGAACCGGTGAAGAGAACTTGGAGAGGCCCATAGTCTGAATCATAAGACCACAATGCAAGACAGTAAACTGCAGAAGTGTGGCCTCCTCCCTCCGCTCCCGGGAGGGTTCGTAGACGGTATGCACCGTTGCGAACTCGACTGCGGAGAAGTGTATGGGTTTGATGGAGGAGTTTGTAGTCGACAGGTAAGGAGATACCAGCCTGAGAACTGTTGGGCGAGTCGTGGTGCTGTGAGAAACTTCGGATCATAGTGGTGGCATAGGAGTTGCTTCTGCTTATCGGTATCGGCGCCGTTGGAGACGACGTGGACACAAACTGGCCAATGATATTTTGGAAATCGTGATCCTGAAGGCTCAAGTTCATAGACATGAACTCATGGTCAGGGCCCACATCCTCATTCAGGACATGGATTACTTCCTCGGTATCCACAACACCACCCTCATCTTCGCCCTCTTCTTCGTCACCCATACCTTCATCTTCATCTCTGTCCTCACGTGTTGTGCCAGAAGTTGGTGGAATGATGGTAGCATCACTTTGCCGAGGGGAAGGGCTGATTAGCTGCGGACGCCACTCCCATCCACGGGCGAGACAAAGATTGCGCCAGAGAGTCTGATCGTTGGCAAGCAAATTCCACCGCTTGCAAACCAGCGTACAGTTCAGGAGTGCAGTAGCAGGGAGCAGTGTGAATATTTGCAAGGATAATTCTGGTGGCAGAGACTACACGAGGAAATGTGAATTTGAATAAATGAGGGGGGCACGAAACTTACTCCAACAAGATCAAATTGGAGAAGGGGCACGATTCGTCGTTGAACCGTGGCCAGCCGAGAACGGGACAGAGACGCTAGTAGTTGGTATGCGAGCTCTATGTGTAGATATATAAATATCATCAGGACCTGAATCTCACGGAGTGATGGCAGCAACGACTTGCCTTCACGTTCCGACTCGGACGCATCGTGGTTGATCATGAGCCAATCAAGACTGCGTTGTACGCCTTTTCCTTTGTTGCTGGTCCTTGTGCCTTTGAGTCGGACAGTTTCGTTTGCTCTCGGGGAGATGGACTGTGACATGTGTTCATGGCACGAGTTCGAGGACAGTGTGGCACCAGCATTGGCAGGACTGGTAGTGGGATTGGGATTGGCAGGCGACTGGTCGACAAGAAGGGGAGTGCGGGAAGAGCGGTTTGCTGTGAACTGTTTGATGTCTCCAGCAGAAGAGCCATCGAGGTTGGTCATGGTATGCTGTCAAGAGAAAGGACGGCCCACCAGCTTCATATAAGTCTGTCGGTAACTGCGGAAACAAACATAGGTACGTCCGCTGCCCGTCGCAGGCGATGATACGAACTGGTGTGGAACTTTGATTAGGCAAGTCGACCAGGAACTCGGCTCATTGTTCTTAGTCTCGTATGCCGTCTGGCGCCATGGACTTGGACGTCTCTGACGGCAACAACATTTCGACTACCTGTTGTCTCTGGGCATTGGGCTTGGGCTTGCTGTCTGACTACCATCTCACAATTGGGTATGGTTTATACGGATGTATTCACCGAGACACAAGGAAAATGATGGGTCGAAGTACTGATATCGTTTCGCCTCTGGATCCTCGATGTCGCGACGTGATTGCGTTCAGCTGTTGGATCGACGGGTGCAATCGAACCAGGCCACGATCGTCCGTCAGGAAACCAGTGAGCGATGCGTGACGCGCCAGTGATGCGACTCGGATAGAATGTTCTGGAGTGCACGTCCTGCACCAGATTTAATTCACCACCTCGACGCGCTTCACGGTCTAGTTTCCTTCGATCACCCCAGCCCGAGCATCCTTCAACTCGCTGTGCAACATGTCGATGCCAAGTACCACTGCAAACTGGCACTGGAAGAACAAGAACGTAACACCATGGGCAAAGAACTGGTTCCAGGAAGAACTCACAAAAATCGTCATCCAAGGGGAGGCCGGGGAGAGTATCAAGGTCACCTCGACCTCGTGGCTAGACGGGGACGTCGAGCTTGGTCAACGCAAATCAAAGTGTGTATCATTCTCATTTGGCGTCGACGTTTCTTGACCACTTTGTAT
>JBBPOB010000244.1:0-21848 GCA_038091275.1 Tylopilus subfusipes
CTTCCACCCACTCTCCAGCACTCCCCCAACACTCCCCAGCCCATCCAGATCTGGGCCACACTGGAGAGTCTGGGACCTTAACTAAGGGTGAGGATTAGTTTGCTGATGCACCTTGCTTCACTCTTGCACAGACTACACCCTATGCCACCTTGTGCCTCTGCTTACATAGGCTACCAGCCAGTCCAAAGCCAACATCTTGGCTTGGCTTGGCTCGGCCTATTGGCCTAATGCCAAGCCAGAACAACACTATGTCTAAGTATGAGATGAGAGAAAATATACTCCATGATTAAGTAATCTGGTGGCTGTACTACTAACACTGAGGGAAGAAAATATATTGAATTTCATCCACTTATTGCTTTGATTTCAGACAATAAATCCATAATAATCATTGAATTAGCGATGAAACTCAGTGAAATCCGGATTCACTGAAATACACAAATTGCTGTATGAATTTCATTGATTTGAGACACTGAATATTGTACATGTATTCACTGAATTCTAGTGCCTGGATTTTGTAGCCAGATCAATGAATAGTGCTGGTACTTTCACTGGACCAATCATTGGAATACATTACATGCTATGACAGATGCTACATGATGTTGACAATGACAGGATGTGTGTCATATCATACATGTCTGCTGAATATAGGAATGTTGCATAACACACAAGTCTGTGGAGGAAACTGAGTTTGTGTGATTCAGAGTGGCTCCTATGGCTTTCAGGTTCTCTTTTCTTGTGTGGTAACCTGTCGAGAACATCCAGGAAATAGACAGTCTGGGGCCAAGTCTGGCATGTGAGTCTGGTACATTTTGGCACATTTTGGCAGCAGTAGTAAGAACAATGACACACAGGGGCATCGTTGTCATCGTCACATGCAGAGAAGGGTAAGGATGAGGTCATGTGAGGGTATCATTGTTGTTGCATTGTCAGCATCAGGTCATTGTCGTTATCTCATTGTCGTTGCATTGTTAGCATGTGCTAACCCATACCTGTGGGTTACCTGACAGGCATTATGGTTTGTGCAAGGGTGAGGTCAAGGCCAAGGTCAAGGTTGAGGATGCCATTGTCATGTCATCATGTCATCATTGTCACTGTCATTGTCATCTTGTTCTTATCTCATTGTCACATCGTCAGGTGCATGAGGTCAAGGTAGAGTGAGGGGGGGGACAAGGACAAGGATGAGGATGCCATCGTGGTGTCATCATCCCATTGTCACATTATCAGGCGCATAAGGATGAGATTGAGTGAGAGGATGACAAGGGTGGTGCAAGGACAAGGGCAATGGCATGATGGTGCAATGGCACAAGGATGGTGGAAACAAGAGTGAGGGTGAGGGCACAAGGGGCAATGATACAACAGCGAGGTGGCAAGGATAAGGGCAAGGATGCAAAGATGAGGGCAATGGTGTGATAATGAGGTGGTGAGAATGAGGGTGAGGATGCAAAGATGAGGGCAAGAGTGTGATGGCACAAGGATGAGGGTGAGGGCACACATGCACAAGGACGAGTGTGAGGGTAAGCTGTGCCTGGAATGATCCTAGTGAGAGTCCAGCATTACCAAGAAGCTTTCCTCACCAATGCTAACACCATTGTAACAGTATGGTCATCCTGGGCACACAAAGTCTTTGACATATATTTCTGTGCAAGGTGATGTGCGACTGCTTATATATACCACAAAGTGATTTTTCATGCACATATACCCTGGAAAAAAAAGACTTACACAAAATCCATTATATCTATGCTTATTGTCACCCAAGCCCATTGCTTCCTGGATGTTATAACCGCCAGATGTTGCTCTGAGTGGTCCAGGGGCACCATGGGGCTTCAGAATTATCTTTCCTTGTTCTGAAGGGGAAGTAGGATAGCCCTTGCACTTCTTCTTACATCATGAACTTTGTGTACCTTATATATGTAAATATATATGAATATAATCTTCATACAGCTCGTCAGACACATCAGATCCAAGGGTTTAATATATTTACATATGACATTACATTTTTCCAATCGGAAGTGCTTATTCTGATCAGGTTTACTGGTGTGATATGTGCCTATATTGCATATGAATCCTTATACTGTACATAGGACTGATCATGCTATATATTGCTGTATTGCCATGGCCAGAGATAGATCACACATTATATTGTAAAACGACCTCTGTTGCAGGTTATACACACATAGAATAGAATGTATGAAGTACAAGAGCAAAGATGACCATATACCTGCATTCCAATGTCCAATCATGATACTAGTACACAATCTGAGTCCTTGAAGGCAATGCTGGGTGAATGAATCGGATATCTAAAGATCATGTTAATGGTTTTATGAAGCATAGAGAGAACAGTACCTCACTATGCTTTGGCACATTACCTGGGTACCACTCTAGAAGCCTTTCTGGGTGCCAACTTGCTTGTGACTCGACCACGCTTCTTTTCAACCAGAGCACTCTTGAGCTTCTCTTCTGATGTCATTGTTCTCGAAAAGATTGTATGCAAGCTGCTTGTGCTTCTTCAAGGTGGATGGTCCTGGACCAGGGAATGCACTTAAGATTTTGGCAGCAGTGGAGGAGCTTAATGTCATACTTTGTTCATGAGTAGCAGTCACCGAGCAAGACCATCCATTACTGGATCCAGTGTTCATGTTGTTGCTGGTGGAAGGCCCATTGGAACCTTTGCTGAAGTCATGGTCATTGTCAATGGGAGGAGTCAGCGGTCTGGACAGAGGGTTGAAGTTGGAGTCATGGTTTCCAGCTTCCCATCTCTCAAATTGGTGCTCCATCTCTTAGAGGTTGTCATTGCCATCATTTGCAGTGATGGTGGTGTTGATAGATATAAGTCCCTGTGGATGACCAAATATTTTCCTGTGATAAAATTAGCTGTGAGAACTGCTTGAGAAGAGATAATGTCCAAGTCAACTCACTCATTATAATATTGGATCAAGCTATCTGCCCACACACAGTCTTTGGTCTTGTGAATCAGGCAGATGCTCCTGTAGTAGTAATCTGTGTAGTCAAATAAGCGATCTTGATCGCCCCATTTCTCCACTAAGGAGATCATGAAATGCACCTAGCATCAACTTGAAGTTTCAATATCTTGATGACTCAATCCAAAAGAAATATTGTACCTGTATGGTAGCGTAAGCAATATGCTCAGCCTCTATCATCTTCATCTTGTGGATTTTGGCATTGCTGCTATGAGCGCCTTTTGCATGTTCATGTACAGCCAAAGAAGGGGAGGTGAAAACATGTTTCAGGGTCTGACAGAATGTGTGATTGACATCAAAGGATACCAACTTGAAATGAGATATTTACTGATTCCACAAGGTAGTCTCTAAGTAGTCCATTAGCAATCTCTTGCAGGTTGTAGTTGCTTCCAGGAATTTTGCCAGGATAAAGGTATGTAGGCCAGACACTTGCTGTGACTTTGATCGGGTCTGCTGGGTTTTCGAACCACTTTGTCATTCTGCAAAGAGAATTTAGATACAGTAGGAAGGGAAATTTGAATGTATGCAATGGGATCTTTGATGTAGTCTTGCAGATACTTGACAGAACACAGCATTCATCCAAGTTGAGCATGTCTGAATCCCATTAGGGCTCATCCTGCTTTGGTACTGACATTGATGGTGGGGTCAATGTGTTTTTTGTCGAGGTTAGATGTGGCATAGGTAGTGACTGATTTGTGTAAGCAACTGGCATCTTTGGTGTAAATGTGCCCAATTTTAGATTGGATCTGTGTGCATAAAAGGTAATATGAATACAATATGAACAATTAGAGAACCTATGTCTTTCAAAAGGTGATCGAGCTCTATCCCCTTTGTCATATTGCCGACATAATCAAGGAGTTGGGGAATGTGGATGGTGACATAGTTGAAGGTTTGTTGAAATTGTGTGTGTGTCTGCTCATCGCTAGGTAATGAATTAGTGCACATATATCCACCTAAGAGTATCAAGGACCTACATTTTCCCCAAGATATCCTCTGCAGCTTCCAATGCATCATTGTATGGGTTCTTTGCAACTCAATTAATCAGTGTACAGACCCTGAAGACCTTCTCCACATCGCAGAAGGCATCAAGCCTGTGGGGGATGTACTTGGCAACCAGCCGACATTGTCTACGTGTGACTGTGAATATGAGAGTCAGTAAATTGTACCTGGAGATTAAGCTGCTTCTCACCACAATGCCTTCTTGCTCCTGCTATAGTCAAATTATTACCTTATATAGTACCATCTAAAGTAAAATAAATGTACCTATTTTTCTTAGTGTGCTTGTGAAATGAATCATTTGTGGCAGCAGATTCAGAAGACATGATGGTTGTGAGAAAGAGAGTCGAAGGCCCCAGGCACAGTTATCTTATCTTTCAAAAGTTTGAAAATTTCTCACACTTTCACTGACAGGCTAGCACTCTAGTAGCAATTATTTTCCCTATACAGCATGATATACCGACACCTATGAATACACTGTTTGAAAGGTACAAAGGGTGGAAACACAACAACCATGATAGAAGCCTAGATGAGAGGAATGTGTGCATAAGAAGCAGTGAGTGACACTGGTGATCACTCTTCCATGGGCTTGACAGAGATGGCATGAGCCCTAAGGTAACTGAGGGCTCACAGTGACCATTTCAGATAGAGCTTGTCCATGGTGTGAGGGGGGGGGGCCAAATACCAGGCTTGTAGTCCTCATCTTCATCATCACTGACCAGTGGGCAGTGGTATTTCACAATATGCTTAATGGCCTGTGAGTCCTTCAAAGTCCCACAGGCAATAGATACACTTACACCTCAATTTTCACACCAATCACTGTGATCAACCGTTCCTTCAGGCTGACATGCACTGCATTCTCATCATCAGAGTCAACTACCTGGATGTATGTGTGCTCAGAAGCATCTTTGAGGTGTAAAATGAGTTTCTGTGATAGAGAGGTAAGTATATAGGCAGTGATTGAGTGAAATACGCACAATAGGCCCTGATTTCTCCAGGGTGAACTCAACCACATAGGTTGGCCAGCCCTTGAAAATGTTGTTGACCTTGAGTGTGACTACGTTACCATAGAGGTGGGCTTTGGCCATGGTAGAGTTGAGCTGGGTAAAGTTGAGATGATCGAGACAGAGTGGGACTATATCATTTAGCTGTGTAGTAGCTGACTAAACAGCTGTATATGGCATTGTATACCAATATCAAGACATTGCTTAACCCTAATATCTTAAACCCTGACCTCAACCCTGACTCAATGGCACCAGCCACCCTGACCACAACAAGGTGGGTAAATAGTCTACTTATCTCACTTACACGCGACCCCAATCTGCCTGAATTGATCTGTGACTGTTGAACTTGTCTTTGCACAAACCAGTCATCCATATCAGTGACCTTGTCACTCAAGTTCTGGTGTGGATTCACCATGCTTTGAGAAAGGTCAAGGTTCTATCACTCTGTAAGTTTTTCCTGTCATAGTTCAATTGGTTTGATGGCCACTTATTGCAATTCTACAGCTTAATTAGTTTCAAGTATAACAAATATATATATATCCATTGTCAGGATCTCAGGCTCAAGTGATGAGTCTGTGTTCCCATTCCCATGCCTAGTATGACATATCCCAGCATGAATCCTGGATGCAATCTTAGTTTTTCAAATCAGCTCTCTCATTCCAGACATGCAGCAGTGTCCAAAATGTGTCTCAATGTCTGACAAGATGTTTGAACCTGCTGCAAAGTGTGCTCAGCTTGCAGCCCCAAGTCTTGAGGATCCCCCCATGCCAGAATTCAATGATAATGCTACAGGACCTGATGTTTCTGGTGTATCAGAGGTATAACCTTTTTCTTTCACAGTTATTGACTGAGCACATTGTTACAGGTACAAGAAGGCGTGCTGAAATCATGTCCACCATTGCCCCCTCAGGCTCCCATTCTATCAAAGTGTTTGGGTCGTTGCATTCAAATACCAGCACACTTTAATGATTTTCTCCCCAGCTCAGCGACACACCTTGCCCATATGCCTCTCTCATCACACCAGCAATGCGTATGAGGCCAGAAATCTCCCTCTTCCACTCCACCCTCACCAGATATCCCAAAATCATTACCAGAAGACAACTTGGACCTCTCCTTCACAACAGAGCCTGACAATATAGGTCTTTACTGCACCTATGTTTGTTGGCCTACATGCATTCCCACAGATACATTGCATTCCCTCATCAATGCTCCCACCCTGGATAGCAGTGCACCCATTGATGATGATCCCCTGCATGGTCCCTCTGACAATATTGAACAAGATTTCAACTTCTTATCACCATTTACCAACCCATCATCTGGCTTGCTTATGGCATATCAATATTCTGGCACAATTTTCAAATCTGGAGAAGAGATTATCAGGATTCCTCAATCACCCACAATTTCACATGCCAGATACCCTACATTTTTCGCATGCCCACAAGGAGCAGCAACTCAATGGTTTTTTGAAGGCTGTTAACAAGCCATTTCCCATAAAGCATGGCTGGAAATGCTCCAGCATCAGGATACACCTTCCAAAAGAACATTAACAATTCACATCTGAGCAGGATGCTCCAGAATTTGAGGTCAGAGGCATCTATCACTGAGATCTTACTGATGTCATATGCACCACATTCAAGGATGACACATTTATGACATACAACACAATGCCTTTTACTCAGTACTGGAACATTGGCGGGTGGGTACAAGAGGTCTTCTCAGAAGCTTATGCATCTGCCAAGATGTGCCAAGCATATGAGGGGATCAACGCATTGCCACAGAAACCTGGTGATGACCTTAAATGGATAGTTGCTTCATTGATGGTGTGGTCAGACTCAACCTACCACACAAGCTTTGGAAACACTTCACTTTGGCCCTTTTCTCTTTTTTTGGCAATGAATCCAGGTACACAACAGGTAAGCCAACATCCAATGCATGTTACCACATTGCATACATTCTGACAGTGAGCTGTCCTATATGTGATGGATTTCAAATCAATGATCTTGATCTTTATTAGCTCCCAAGCAATTTCCAAGAGCACTACATATATTACCATGAGGAATCAGCAACAAGCAAGGTCCTCATGCACTGCAAGCGGGAGCTCATGCAAGCTATATGGGCACTTCTATTGGACAATAAGTTCATGGATGCCTACAGAAATGGCATTGTCATTCGATGCAAGGATGGCATGCTAAGGTGCATATTCCCTCACTTCTTCAGCTACTCAGCTAATTACCCTGAAAAGTAAGTCCAAACTCCACATTATCGTCACACAGATTATGGTTGACAGCCAATATTTAGGGTTCTGCTCTCCAGTATCAAATTCCTCAGGAAATTTCCATGTTCCCATTGCCTGATTCAGAAATCCAAGCTAATGAAGATGGGTACAGCACAAGATAGGAAGCTTCGCATCAAACACACCCATGTTGATAATCCAAAATGGCATGAATTCATTGAAACAGCATGCTGACTAATCTTTGAGAAGGGTGTGACAATCAATGGTGACCACATCAAGAATCTCTTGGGGGAAGGATCCTATGTTCTGACCCTTGTACCTCTACTGATTTTTTTATTGCTGTCAATTAATTCTAGATACTGCACCCAGAACATCTTTTCAGATCATTTACATCTGCATGGCATTAATATCTTTTGTAGTCAATCTCCTACATGAGTTTGAAATTGGCATGTGGAAAGCCACTCTTACTCATCTACTACATATTCTCAATACTGAAGGAGGGCAAGTGATCCAGCACCTTGATGCAAGGTAGGTGGTGAGGCATGCACCTTTCTTTTGCTTACATGAACTCCTGTTAGTTACCGTGGAGTGCCAACTTTCAGAAGGGGCATGATTCGCAAGTTTCATCAAAACATCTCACAAATAAAGAAGCTTGCTGTGCACAACTTTGAAGATATTTTGCAGGTAGATTGAACATTCTTACTAGTAATTTTTTTCCACTGCTTGCTGTATATTATAGTGTGCCATGACCTGTTTCTCAGGTTTACTCCCAGAACCCCACAATGCTTGTGTCCTCAACATGCTTTTTGAACTTGTAACATGGCATGCCTATGCCAAGCTGCGTGTTCATACAACCAGCACTCTTTCTCACTTTGATGCTGCCACTATCACACTCTGAAAATCAATTCAAGAGTTTCTCCAGACAACCTGTGAGCACTATGTGATCTACGAGCTCCCTCAAGAGACTGCTGCATATGGTCATCAAACAGTGGCACTTGCTGCAAAGGATGGCAAATCTGATGCCATGGTCAGTTTACAGCAAAAGGAAGGCAAACTAAACCTCACCACCTACAAATACCATGTGCTTGGTGACTACCCTGCCACCATCCATGAAATGGGAACAATGAACAGCTATACTACACAACTGGTGAGTTACTGTTCAAGTTGTCTGTTGATCCCAATGTCAAACTCATTTGATATACCAGGATGAGCTGCAGCATCACCATATCAAAGAGCAATATACTTGGACATCAAAAACCAAGCATACAATGGTCACATCACTGGCCAAGCAAGAATCAAGAACACATTATATCCACAAGCTAATCAAGTATGTCAAGAAGAGGATGCACATTGACCTTTGACCTCATGAAGAATGTGGTGGCAGTGCCCATCATGTTTGCACCTCACCATCTGACCACTATTACATCTCATCCCAGTCCAGGACTGTCTGCAACCTGTCCATCTGGCTTTACAAGCATGCAGAGGATCATGCAGTTAAGATGAGCGCATCCTAGCTTCACACAAGTGGCCAACTCATGGCTGGAAAACATGATAGGATTTTCATATTTGCTTGAAGGACCACCTACTAGCATGTCTACAAGATGTCCAATATCTCAGGAAGGACCTCATCTTCTCTGATGATGAGCGCAATGCAATCCTGGTTTCAGAGAAGAAGATATATGAACACAAGGTTTTGCGAGTCAACTACACAACCTACAATCTGCACCATAAGCAAGATAGCATAACTGTAAGATACCCCAACATGATGGTCCTTTCTCAAGAGACTGATGAGGTGCACCATCCATACTGATATGTGCACGTCATCCGTATACTTCATGTTAATGTGTGTTATTATGGTGAGGGCAATGATGGAGAAGAACTGAAATGATTCAACATCCTCTTTGTGTGCTGGTTCAGATGCACTACTCATCTACCATCTGGCTTTGCCGCTCAATGTCTCCCTAAGGTTGGTTTTCTGCACGAAGATGATTCAGATGCATTTGGTTTCCTCAATTCCAACGACGTAATATGAGGAGTCCACCTCATCCCATCATTCTGGATGGGAATGACAGATGAGCTGCTTGGGCCGTCATTTGTCTTTGATGAGAGCAGCAAGGAGAAAGACTGGAATTATTATGATGTCAATATGTTGAGTTGTTCTTTTTTCTTCTGTTCGATCTGCTCAGTAATCATGCAGCTTCGTGGACCACAACATGTTTATGCGATACCTATTGAATAATAAGTACTATATGTAGTCAGTACTGTAGATAGCTCTAAGTAATGGTAAGTACTCACCTCAGTGGTTGGGAAACCAGCTGAGGTGTCTAACTACGAACCAAAGGTTCAAATACACATCGTGCTTATGTAATCCGGTGGCTGTACCACTGCACACCATTTGGCTAACTCCAACAATACCGTGGTGGGGGCATCAGGCACAAAGGTTCCAGGCATTGGGATGAATTTCTTCTATCAGATAGGGCTACAATGGTACAGGCTGAAGATGAGGATGAAGCAGACGAAGGGCCTGGTGATGACACTACTGTTGACAATGGTGACGAAGGGGGCTTCAAGGCAATGTTGGAGATTGATGGGGATGAAGAGGAGCAAGAGGACACTGAGGAAAAGGATCCCAAAGAGAGGGAACACCTGTTGAGTGACAAGGAGGACCCAATTATTCCAGATGAGGACAAAATTCTCAACGATCACATTCTTATCGAGAAAGGATATGGGGTGTTGTAGCACTGGTAGCCGCTCGGTCATAGTTGGGTCCGTCCTTCATAGGGCATATATGCCCATGTAACTTGTTATACTATCGAAATACAACGTATATGATGTTTAACGACTGGAAGATGGGCATATATTGACTGTTGATGCTCAAAAGGGTCATCATCTGCATGGTTATAGTAGTCAGCTCTGTCCTCAATGGGGCATATATGTGTATATAACTTGTTACACTAATCATGTACATCATATATGATGTTTAGCAACCAAAAAACGAGCGTATATTTCCCATTGATGCTCGAAAAGCTTGTGATAAGTGCTTGTCATCACAAATATTCACATGGTATATGTACTTCCAAGTGAGAACATACCCACATGACACATCACCTCATGTCATGGTTTTGCACCTTTCGTGATGTATTTTGTGCTTGTTAAATCTTGCAATCAGGATAAGAATCTTGGACAAGAAAAGGTGAGCGCACCTTGGAGTAGATGGATTTCCTCTTCAAGTGCACTCATCTTGGATGCAACATGATCAATCTTGCCTGATCCCCATTTGAAATCCT
Organism: Tylopilus subfusipes; assembly: GCA_038091275.1. Lineage (NCBI taxonomy): Eukaryota > Fungi > Basidiomycota > Agaricomycetes > Boletales > Boletaceae > Tylopilus > Tylopilus subfusipes. The sequence goes on from JBBPOB010000244.1 coordinate 10,499, forward strand.
TGTGAGAATCTCAGTGAGCCATTATGGCTCAGCCTATGGAAAGCCAGGCAACTCTGCTCTAGTGGATCAAAAATATGTCATATGCATGTCTTAGCTAGGATATGTACATTGTGATGGGGATCTTGGATACTGTCTCAAAATTATTAACTGTTATCACAAAATGTATTGCACAAAGGAACACAGTGGCACTTGACGAAAATGGAAGCTGCATATCCAAGTCTATGCTACAGCCAAGGCCTTGGACCTGGCAGTGGGATTGACTGCTGAGGCCTTGGCATTCTGAGTCATGGTCTTGTCAGTACCACTGCAATATTCTGTGAGTTTGAACCCCAGCCATTTGCAGTACTTGTTGCAAATGTGCTGCTTCTCAAACTCCTCCACTCCCTTCTCAAGATTCCCTTCACCAAAAAGGTTCACCCCTTCACCAACAGATTTACACTATAGTTAGTTTCAATACTCACATGCAGTAGACACATAGGGCACACAGGTGAGTGAGAATTTGGGGGTCAGTCAGCAGTGGAGAAGAGCCTGAGGATCATGTTGGCCAGACATGACGAAAGTAGTCACAATATTACCTTGGTAGTCAGATATGTATGCCAGCCCACCAGTCTTCACATATTGTATGTGTTGGGTAAATGCCAAGAACTCTGCTGTCTTGTAACCAGGCACATCCAGATGAGAAAGGGGCCGACAGGTTTCATTGTGAATGAATTTGACAAAAGACTCAACATCAGGAATCAGTTCTTTCACAAGATAGGCTGTACTGACTGACCCTGCCTTGTGGTTGACTGACCTGGGACCACCTCCACCAGATGTAGTAGCATAGCCAAAAGCTAAGCCAGCATCAACAAAGTGCAGATAGGGATATCAAAGTCAGGGGCCCTGTCATATTTGCCAATCACACTATCAATGAAGGTGTAGGTCATACCCAACAGGGCTTTTGCCCAGTAGAGTACATTTGCCTCTCAACCAAGCTTTTCAAGCTCATCAGCGATTACATAGCATGGAAATGGCAGTTTTCCATCTGGATTCTCCCACCTAATATCGCCGCTTTGCCACCACATTTTGCCCTGATTGTGATCCAAGACCCAAAAGTGGTGGGCTCGAAAGAATGAGTTGTGCCACCTGTGCAGTCTTGAAAGCACCAACTCCAATCAGTGAGTTGGAGGTGGGGTCAATCCTAATTTGGCCAGGGTATAGCTCCACCATGGTGATGTTGAATGAACCACGCCTGGGTTGCAAGATGTTGATGAAAGGTAATGTAGAAATGAAATGAAAGTTGATGAACTGGATGGTCTGTTTCAGGACTACAAACACTGTTAGTGACCTTGCAAAACCCATGAAGAAAAATGCTTACTCCAATCAACATTCAATCCTGCACCACCACCAGAATTTAATGCTTCTTTTATATCCTTCTAGTTGGGTAAAGAAACTTCCACAACAGTTTGCACCAGCCACTTTGGAGGAGGAGACTTGGACATGACACTAGTACCAGAGTGCTCATGTGTGCACTTTGAGAGCAGATTAGACAAATGATCTGACTGCACACGTAAGAAGAGCCAATTAGAGGTGGATGTGGGTGAAAGATGGAGAGAGGGTTCTAGAGAAGTATCTGGTGATGGGAGTGGTGATTGGGCACAGGTTCTGATAGGTGCTGGCATTTTAGACCAAAGATCAGGGGTAGTTGAGCACCTGAGGGACAGCTTAGTGGAAGGCAAGCGAGTATGGGTCGGGGTCTCCTTCAAGCATTCCTGGAAGGCCTCATATTCCATTCATTGAGCCTGTGGAACGATGACGGCAATGTCAAACATTCTGTGCTTGAAGAGTGGCCCCTTTGCATTCTTCTTGCTACTGGCTTGAAGGCAGCATGCGTAAAAGTAATGCTTGGTAGTGTTACACTGGTCGTTCATTGATGGATGAACACTCGAAGGTCTGCTCTTGTCTCGAGGGAGGTACTCACAAAGAGACACTATATCCTCAAGAACTAGAGTACTGGGTCAAGGGTTTTGTAGTCAATCAGACTATCAAGGTCAAAGGTCAAGGAGACTAGTCGATTGGACTAGGATACGAGACCAAGCGTATGATTCAGAAGATCAAGTATGAGAACTACAAAGTGTTCTACAAGTCTTTATATAGTGTTGAACTATAGGGACGTGTAATCGTAGAACAAGGAAGAACATTGGAGAAGGAATCGGACTATGAGTAACGAGGGATTACGTAGTTAGTACAAGAGAACTAACTAGAGGAGAAGGAGTCCAATGCGAGTGTACTATGACAACAATATCATGAGTCATGTCCCCTTCCAAAAGGAAGCGAAGTCTGAAGAAGAACGGCTTGGGGAGGTTATATGGAGAAGAAGTGAAAGGACAGTGGACCTAGGATTAAGGGATAGTGGTCCCACTGATATGAATACGTTCCCCAAATAGCGGTGCAACGGGGAAATGAGATAGTAAGCAAAAGAACGGAAGGAAATAGGAGACTGATCGTAACAGGTAGAGTCGGTATACTTAGCTAAATCCACCCACTCATTATCTCACACAATGAACTCTGTGGGTCACCAAGGAAAGTCAGGGCAGAAATTGCAAATACAAGGAACAATGGTTTTAAGGGCAATGGCATGGAGTGCTGGAGCCATTGCATGTGCATCAACATCCCTGACACCTTCGCATATATTCTATGCCATTGTTAGAATTATGTAAATTGGAAATGGACTAGACTTACACCAAACCCGGTAGCTTGAGAGCGACCACACTTTCCATTCTAATACACTGCAGATACTTTCAATGAAATTGTTTCAGAAGTAGAATTGTCATATGCCAAGCATGCCCTGTGATCTCATTCGCCCTGATACATCAAGTGGTTGGGGTTATCTCCAGCATTCAGTAAAACAGCGACACATGCTGGCAGATACTGGGGGGCTATAGTGAGATCAGCCAGTGCTTCTCAAACAGCAGCACGTACTGGCAGATAGTGGGAGGGCATAGCATGATTGGGTGGTGCTTCCCATGTGGCAGTGGGAACTTTGACATTTGGACCACCAGCTGGCCATGATAGGGGTGCAGGAGGTGGTGGAATCATAGCTGCAGACAGCCCTTCATTTACAGTGACAACCTGAGGTGGATTGATAGAGTCTGTGTGATAAGACAAGTGGTTAGGAACAATGAAATACAATGAAGGTACAAGATTACCTTTGGCATGGGCAGTGTTGATAGAGTGACGGATTTCATCTGCATTAGGAGCAAATAAAAGAGCATCTATAAGAGTTTACACAATGATGCAAAAGAGGAAAATTGGTCACTACTTACCTCGAGATAATGTCACAGCATCTGGATTCATCTTTAACTGGTGGTAGCACACAGAGCACACCCAGTGGCCAGCCCCACCGTTTTTCCTACCAATGTAGATGTATGGCTGCCCTTTGGGCACAAGTGGTGCTAGGCATTTTGAACTCTGACAAATACTGTCTCAGTTGGCAATGGGATTCCTGGTGAACACAGAGACAAGGAGAGGGTCAAAAGACATTTGAATGCCATGTAAAATGGACAGAAGGTCCAGGGGTGAACTTGGAGTTGTTGTCAGCAAGATCACACCATGAAGGTGACTTTATACCTTCCAAGGAGCTCACAAAAAACAACCAGCACAGTTGGGCATGACTCCAATGAGGACAGCACAGTCTGCATGGATCATATTGAGGGCAATGCTATGTCTTGAAGGAGTTCTGAGGGACTTGAACTCTTGCCTCAGGCCTCAAGGAAACTTACAATGCACCCCATCCACCACTGAGTGGGCCAAATGCGAGGGTGATTGTCAAGGTAGGGTTCTGATACTAGGGATTTGCATCAAGCAAGAGTTCCAAGACAATCAGGCAACTTACTAAGTTTATGTGAATATTTAGAGCAAGGACACCACAGCTTACCAAAGCAGCAAGCAAACTTGCAGAATGACTTGGCATGAAATCACCAGGTGCTAGTTGTCTGTGAGTCTCATTGGAAATGGTGAAGCACCAGTGCTAGTGAGTAACTGCAAGATAAGCCATTCAGATGACTTACTAACCTTGTGTGAATACTTACTAGGGCAAGAACACCACAGCTCACTGAAGTGGCAGGCAAAGCAGAATCACTTGGGGTGAAATTTGAGTCACCAGATGCCAGTGGACTGGCAAAGCACCAGTGAGGCAACTGCAAGATAAGCCATTCAGGTGGGTTCACTTACTTTGATCATTCATTTGGTGGCTATGCCATGCTTTGATGTGGTCAGTTGACCACAGACTTAGTATCACTGGTTATAGGGGACCCGATAATGTGTATCAGTGGGAGGATACCCACCATTCCTAGTCTGAAATGTGGAAAGAAGGTGTCAGGCAATGGTGAGTTCTTGCCCTAATGCACAGGCAGCCCACCAGATAAAACCTAATTCATGCTAATTCACCACTGAACCTGGGCTGAAGCAGATGGAGCTCACACTTCACCCTCAACCTTCATTTGGATTACTCTGAGTCCAAGTTACCTGTAGGCTCCAGGTACTTCAAGGACCTTAGTCTCTCCAAGTCAGGCATTTCTTGCTCACCATCATCCTCATCCTAACATCATGTCCTTGTCTTGAGATTAGTCCCATTTCTTGCTCACTACCAAGTCAGGCATTTCTTGCTTACCGACATCCTTGTCCTAACATCACATCCTTGTCCTGAGATTAGTCTCTTAAGCATTTCTTGCTTTCTGTCATGTCTGTCAAGCCTGAGATGCCCAATCAGTGGAAGCCAACTCATAAGCCAACCACATCAATTATTCCAATGCTGACCTTTCTTCAGCACCTCTGGAGATGATTGAGCCACTCATCAGGAAATTATGGGCCACTCAACTCAACAACCATTGGATAGTTGAAGAACTTTGCAAGAATACTGACACAGATACCTATGGCATTGGGTAAGTACTCCATCTTTTCACTTCATATTTGGGTGTACTAACACGGGTCTTTCAAAGGCTTACTAAATTCATCAAGATTCAAAAACAACTTGGGCTACAATGGACACACCAGCAAGGCCATACAATAGACTCCATATGCCCAGTAATGGTCAATCTACATGCAATCTATCCTCATGCTGGTGCTCGTGAGATGGTGAGTCTCTTGTTCCATGAGTATGGCATGAGTGTTGCAAGGTATGCTGTACTAGTCGGATTCTACTCAAGCATTCCTAACTCTCAGTTTTAGAAGGGTTGTCCAAGACTACTTCAGTACCTATGAACCGGAGCTTGTGCAGCAGCACAAGGCCAACCGACTCCATTGCCATCAATTTTGGGCCACTGGTGTCAATGATATATGGGCTGTTGACCAGCACAACAAGTGGTTACAATTTGGCTTAGGACTTCATATCGGAATCAAGCCTTTCTCAGGAAACATCCTTTGGTTGAAGGTTTGGCATTCAAACTGCAACTCACAGCTAATTTCATCATACTACCTCAAGACTGTTGAATGACTTGGATGTAAGTACTTGGCACTACTAGCATTGCTTGCCCTGTGCTCATTAAATGTAGATATTCCCCTCATTACTCAAAGTGACCCTGGTTTGGAAAACTTTGGTATTGCTAATGTCCAGATGATGCTCTGCCAAATGCTTGACCCATCATTGACCAGGAGCATCCAACATTGCTGGATGCAAGTGAAGAAGAATGTCATGCCAGAAATCACCTGGTCTCAGCTGTGTCGGCGGTTCTCGCCAGGGTTCAAAGCAATTCTACAGCAGGGGTTGGACAATGAGTGGTATGATTCTGGTAATACTGACAGATTCTAAGAGAAGGGCAGGAGTTGCCCGATGCTACAGTACATTAGCTAGGGATAAAACTAAGTGAAAGGAAACACACCTCAGCCACTGCCTAAGATAGGCGAAAACAACTGAGGTGTTTGTAAATAGGGTAAAGATATATATATCATGGGCGGAGGTACACTTGTGTTATGTTATCCACAACAAACCTGAGAGAACACTGTAAAGTGTGGTAATAGATGATATGACAAAAGAAAGCTAAATACTTAAGTGAATGTAAATGCCATACAGTTGGAGACACTTCCAAAGTTTCTGAGTCTGGAAGAGTGTGGGAAAGTTCGGAAAGTGGTTCTGGTGGTTCCAGTGGTTCTAACATTCTGAGGGCACAGGAAAAATTCTGAAAGGGGTTCCGGAATGTTGGTTCCAAGATCGGAACATGGAACTGTTCACAGTTGGATACTGTCAAATACCCTTCAGTTGTAAGTGTCAGCTTTGATGCAATATGAGTCATGCTATTCAGATCATTTCCAGAATGCTATTCCATTGGCTGTTTATCCCTTGGCTCCAGGCTGAGCTCAAGTGGTATTAGTATTGTGTCAACAATTCATTGAAGCAACGTGATTGCAAGAAGGTTTGATGCCTTGGTTACATATATTCATTCATGGCTGACCACACTAACCATGACCTAGATACTTCCTCATGGTGTGCCCAAACCAATTTTTCAGTTCCCAAACAAGTAAGTAACTCTCTTTGATCTTGTTCTATGACTGACTTGAACATGGATACAGGTCAATGTCCAATGCCCTTTGTGTTGAAATCATGTTGATCAGTCTAGATTGTTCTACTTCAGACTTCATATCTAAAGGTCTAGAACATCATGTGATGATGACATGATTGCGATTACTCATAGCCAATAGGATCACATACATCAGTAAGCCAATTCTCTTGACATGATTATAAATCCTTCTATGATGTTCCATCATGTTCCACTGCCATTACTATACATAGGTAAAACCTATATTAGGTACATGGTCCATGCACCATTCCTGTAGTATATAAACTGGTGGTTTCCCCTAGTATAATCTAAGTGGCTCTTGACCTCCTACAAGTCAGATCCACTACTCAACTCCCAACTCTTACTATCTCCCTTCTGGAAGAACACTCAGTGAGTATTCCCACTGACTGTGCTGGTGCTAGCAAAGCCTTGTTAGCTTTGTTACTTTGATCGACAGAGTCCATGGACTCTACATTGATGCTGCTCACCCTGTCTTTAGCCTCATCCCACTGCCTCTGAATGACTACTTTGTATGCTGCTACGAAAGCTTGGGACAGCCATGTGTCGACCGTGACTCTGTCTGGAAAATTTACCTCAACATGCTCAATGCCATTTGTTGATACACCACACTACCAGAACTTCTACAGTTCCTTAACTCCGATGATGTAAATGATGAGTTTGAATTGATAAAGGGGCAGCAAGATCTACCAGACAATCAGGATGGATATATGGGTGGTGTGGCTAATGGCCATGGACTTTATATGTATATTTTCTATTGGAGCTTCCTTGCTAATACAAGTTTACAGAGCATGAACATCACCTTGCATTGGACCAGCTAGATATCGAGTGCAAGGATGTGGGCACCAAGGATGATGATGTGATAGATGTTCCCCTGCTTCTTGTGGCCACATTCTCTGATGATGAAGACTTGGGCAGTGACAATGATCTCAATGCATTTTGATTTTTTTTTTCTAGTACTCTATTCCTTGTATCCAAGAAATGTGTTGTCACATGCTTATCAGTTGTGAAAGTGAATCCACACAAAGTCTGAACACAGTATCCAAGGTCCCCATCACAATGTATCCTAGCTAAGACAACCATGTGACATATTTTTGATCTGCCAGAGCATGGTTGTCCAGCTTTCCATACGGCCTGAGCCTGACTGCCTGAGTGAACATGAGGGGATGATTGATGATTGATTGCAGACAAGCATGATTGATTTGTTTGTGTGTTTTGCATTGTTTTGGTCATGTTGACCTCCTGCTCCATTTGTGTCTGAGTCGCCAAGTGTGATGTCTTTGGACGAGCATAGGTAAGCAGGGCAGCGCCAGCTTTGTTCCACACTGCTACTTCCAGTCCTGCTTGCTCAACCGTTTACCCTCCTTTTCATTGCACCCATCCACTACACCTGCCTCAAACCTCCATTTTTGGCACCTCACAGCCATCTCCTCACTGGGCCTCAAGCGCAGCTGCACATCACCCTCAGGCACTTGCTACCAGGCTTTCCCACCCGCCCCGCAGCTCACACCTCTGGACAGACTCACACAATCACTTGGGGCCGAAGAGCGCTTTGCGCTTTTACCCATCCTTACTCCTTCCACTCCTACTCCAGCCTCTCTCGCTCTCTCATTCTCTCCTGCACCCAATCATAGCAGCATCCAAAGAGTATGAGTCAGATTAGTTGCCTGCATACTAGTACTATAGTACTGTTACAATACAGTCTCATCATATCCTTATCAATATTTATTTGTCATTCGAAAATGAGGCCACACAGCACTGGAAATCAGTGATTTTTGCAATGATTGGTGTTGGCCTAGGGGAAAAATCACTGGTCTTTCAGTGTTCAGTGACTCACTGAATACAATTGATTGTGGATTCATTACAAAATGCTCTGAATTTTCACTGATCAGTGCTTAATGCACTGATATTCATTATATTTACTAACCACAGTGCTAACACACACCGTTTGCTAACTCCAACACTCCCCCTCAAACAGAAGTGGGTCTACTGTAGTGAGCAATGAATAGAGGGTAATCTATAAAAATACCTGCATGAAATGTTCCAATGAACAAATGAAATTCTATATGAGAAATGCTAATTGTGAGTGAGTGATGCATCGCAAAAGTCTGCGCTCATGTGCAGTTACCCAATTAGGAAGTCCAGCTCGGTCTAACAGAGCACTTTGTGGTGCATTACAGTAGTTTTCAAAAGTCTGGGGAAAAACCAAAAACCACAAGTTCAACGCAGAGATCACTGGAAAGAACCCCAGATGTAGCATAGGGGGATGTGATTCAGCTTCCCATGGCCAATTTTCAACCATGCACTCTTATCATGCAGCAGCAGGCAGCTGTCTTGATCGATCCAAAAGCTTGTATTCCAGTCCTTCGTCACTAGGGCCATTCTGTTGAGGACATCTGCCGTCTACTTGGCATCAAGAAAACCTTGGTCTACAAGGTTCTCAACTGGTATCATCAATTCAGCAATGTCTCAAATCCCCACACGTACTCATGCATGGTGGGCCGTCTGATCTCGCCTTCATTTCTGCGGTTATTGATCATCGTCCATCCATTTACCTCGACAAGTTACAGGATGAGCTGCAACTCAAACACAATGTCCATGTCACTCTTCCAACTCTCTCTCATACCCTCGAGCAACAACTAGGGATAACGTGCAAGGCTATCTTTGCCAGTGCCTATGAACAGAACAATCTATCAAGGGCACTATATATGAACTGGATTGCTGAAGAAGTCCCCAATCTGAATATGCTGGTGTTTCTTGATGAGGCAGCAAGGGATGAACATATGATATCAAGGAGATATGGACACTTGGGAAAGGGCATTCACTGCAATGTTCAGAGGCCATTCATCTGAGGAACATGCTACTCAATCATTCTGGCCATCACACTCAACAGAATCATTGTATATGATATCGTAGAGGGTCCTGTTGACACTGAGTGGTTCCTCAAGTTTCTCAAGGATTACATGGTATGTTCATGATCAATGCTTATTGGTTTCATTGATAGATAGGCTAGAAACAGATATCGTTTACCAATCCTTATCCCAGTCCCTACAGTGTGCTTGTGATGGATAATTGTCGCATCCATCATGGTGAAGAGGTTCACCATTTGGTTGAAGATGATCATCATAAGTTTCTGTGACAACATCACAATGTTTCACTAATTTTTCTATAGTTTGCAAGTTCATTTATCTTCTGGTGTATTCACCAGACTATAATCCAATTGAACAAGTGTTTTCAAGCATCAAAGCATATCTCCGTCACCATGGTCATGACTTGCCATTGATATCCATTGCTCATGCATGTCAAAGCATCATGCCAGACAAAGCCAAAGAGTATTTTAGGGCTTCCAGGTACATTGTGTAAAACCTTAGCTACCATATCATGTACTGTCACATTGCGAGAACAAGTTTTGTGCATCGATCATTCAAGTCTTGATTGCATGACTACAACATGAATGTGACAAGATAAACTGTGGATATGAGATTATATAGCTAGAATGTAGCTAGAAAGTCGTTGTTGCTATCTCTGGCCTCATCTATGGAATAGCCATGTGGAACAGGAAACCATTGCTTGAGTGTCTCACACTGATAGAAAAGATTGTAATCAGAATGCACTGCTGAACCTGTATTGTCACCATCACCCTTCTCCATTGGTGGGCCAGAGAAGCGAAAGCCACCTCCATCATGATACTGCTTCTCATATGATACTAGTGGTTGTTTGAGAAGTGGCTCATAAGGTTCCAAGGCTGAGGCTGAGGCATTGCTTCACTTGCGCTTCAAATCAGATCCATTCCACCATGCCACACAATCTTTCTTGAGGTGGATTGCATCACCAGCTGTGATGCCAAGATTGGAGAGTAATTTGTCATCAACATCAGGAATAATGTCAGGGCCAATACCATTCAGTTCGAGAGCAGCATGGTGTGATAACACATGGCACACACCAAGATTGGTCTCAGCATATTGGAGATAGTGTGTGAGTTGACTCAGAGATGGAATTAGTGGCGATAAAGCCACAACATCCCCATCCTTCACTCACTGAGTGGGAGTCTGTAGGGCAGGCTTGGGTGGAGTAACCATGTGTGAGGCAGGCATGGAAGTGTTAGCTGATGAATGCAAATGGCCAGGGTTGAGTTGAGCAAGTGTTCATAACAAGATGACCGAAGTCAAAGCACTGATATTTGGGATGGCGGGCACCACAACTGACTGGGGTGTAGCCTTGCACACAGAGTGGAGGACTGGTTCTTTGTTCACAGCATTGAATGATTTGATATTTGGTGAAGTAGTGATCGTTGCCTGGCCATCCTTCTAGTGATATAGTTATTAGTTCATGTACCAATGTGTAATTCAGGAACTTACCAGTGCTAGACACCAGTTGCAGATCATGGCAGGCAAGAGGGGGATTGATCCAAGGGGGCCAACATAGGTAAGATTGTCATTGTTCTTGTTCTTGTGTGCCTTGTGAAGTTTCAAGCACCATCATGCAAGGCGATTATCAAGATCGGCTTTCTTGGCATGCTTAGAAGTAGATGTTCCCTGTGATAATAGATGTTAGCTGCATCTGACAAGCTTGAAAAATACAAACTCTGATACTGTCAGAGGAGGCCATTGAGTCATCCTCAGAGCTTCCAAAACCTTTGGACTTCGAGCCTCGTGGTAACTTGTCAATCTGTCGCATATCCACAAACATTTTTACTGTGAACAGCTTCTTGTCCAAAAATTTCTTCACCATCTCCTTGTAGTCAGTAGCATTATCAACATTGATCACATCAACCACCTGTTGTCTAACAGAACAGTTAG